>CM068304.1:33703458-33727642 GCA_034768395.1 Linum lewisii | reverse complement strand
GTCTTAAACCTAAGCGTTAGGAGTTATGGTGGTGTCTTAGAATTGATTGAATGAGAATTGAAATCCGTTGATCTGTTGATTGCCTATGCTCTGGTGAACGAAGGGGGATTCGAAGTCTAAGTTCGTCTGTCATCTTTGTTTTCAACCCTAATTTCCAATCTGTTTTTAGTTTCAATTTTTAATTTCTCTACATTTCTTAGAATTAGAAGTCGTAGAACTCACACCACGAACGAAGTGTTTAATCTGAGTAATTTGCTAGCTTATTTGAGTAGTCGATCATTAGAAGGCCCGTGGAATACGATCTACCCTAGCTTTTGTTAGCTTTGTTAGTTATTTGTTTGAACCAGCACAACGACGGGTTCACCAATACTCTCTATTAATTGTACTCTGCACTTGTTTTTCATTCCATTCCACAAGTTAGATTCTGACTTTGATGTCAAAATCACTAATCAATTGCATTTTCAGGAGCCATTGAATTGAACCTCCGCGTGAACTCCAGCTCTCACTCAAGTTCACTATCGTCGGTGGACAAGGTACACGCCGAACCATTTATTGTTGTTGAAGAACCTCTGTTATTCCAAATTCATCTACTTGCTCATGTCTTAATTCTCAATATTAACATCAACCCAGTTCACAATTAGAACATTAAAAACAACATACAATATAGAAACCACCTAAAACAACCAAGAACATTAATCCATAAGCTAGACCTTAGGAATTGGCCACCACTTTACGATTTTGATCCATCTTCTGTGGTCATATTTCCCCCTCTATATTAGATGTGAGATATGTAGCAGAAGGAACCAACTGTTAGTCTCAGTCGATTATCAGGGAGCTGGAACTCCAAAGACTGGTGATCACAACTTCACATTGGGGATATAACAATAACAAACTTTGCCTAACTACTAATTTATAAGGGTTCTATGATTATTCTGCATACAAGTTACTTATTAAGATAAGTATCAGTAGTTATCTAAAATTTGGGCATTGTTAAATCAAAGTCAACTAAGTACGTAAATAATTCCCAAATCAAGTTAAATCGAAACAAGCACCAAATGAAGCTAGTTAACCACACTCTAATCTCAAATCATAAATACCCTAGAAACCTTGCCGGCACCCTATTGTGCATCAACATTATAACTTCAAACTCCACTGTCCATCAGAACTAGTAAACGTTGAAATTAGCTTGTACAGTGATAGGAAATTACCTGCAACCAACCCTCATCATCTTGATGGCGACGCATGGAGTAGATCCGATCACCAAATAGGCTTTCCTTATGTTCCACCGATCAAAACCTAGCTTCCTCTTCGTAGGCGCCACCCTTTGTTAACCTCTGCCCTATTTACTCTCTACCGATGCAGCTTCTTTCAGTCACCTTTTTTCGCACAAGGCTGTCCCAATCTCTACTTCCTTAACTGACTCGTTCATATTGTTAGACAAGAAGAAGAAATGAAATGACGGAAAGATGAAGATGAGGGAGAAGAAGGCAAAGAGATAAGATAGGATAGGGGGTAGGGAATTTGACAGCTGGTGGCCACGTGTAAGGAAGGCATACACTTGGTATTGGCCCACACATTAGTTCATCAAACTTGTTATCTTATTATAGTGGTAGTTGTGTTACTATTACGACAAATATCTTTCTCAAATAGTTGTTTACAGTTTGTTATCGTATAGTTATGATGATTTGAATCTTATTATGTATATGAGTTATGAGATTGGTGCATTTATGTTTCATATCATTATTATACTATTCATATGTTCTTGCTGGCCCATTATAATGTACTGATTAGTATTTAGTATGGATTCTGTACCACAACAATCTGACGACTGTGTGGAGATTGGCGGAACAGGGGTGTGGCCTGTAGTTGTTGAAAATTTTCTGCTGGACATGATGCTAGATGAAATGAAGAAGGGACATCTTGTGTCCTCCACATTTTTGAAAACTGGTTGGTAGGGGATTAAAAATGCACTGAAGGACAACTTCAACAAGATATACACAGATAGGCAGATGTAGAACAAATATGGTGTGATGAAGACCAAATACTCAAATTTCAAAAAACTATTGTCGAACACGGGAATGGGTTACAATGAGGTAACTTGTCAAGCGGAAGATGAAGAAGTGTGGGTGTTGGCAAAGGTTTGTTTAACGCTTCACTACTCCTCGCTCTATAATTACACATATTTATGGGCAGTTGCATAATATGTTATTCATGTGTTTGACAGGTTGCGAACAAAGGTGCGGGCCAATCTAAGAAGAAAGGATGTCCGGAGTATCCTAAATTGTGCTATTTGTTTGGGGATACTTCTGCCACTGGAGCGTTTGCCAAATCATCCAGGCATCCCCTAAATGATGATGGTGATCAAGACAATGTAATTGATGAAATTGGAGAAGACCCTACTGGCGTCGAAGAAATTTCTAAACCAGATGAAAGGAAGTTGAAGTCCAAATACTCAAAGGGACCAAAGATTGCAGAAGATGGTCCAAATAAACATATAATGGATGGCATGGTGGAACAACGCAAAAGGACAAATGATTTGTTAAAGCAGAAATTGGATTTGACATCTGCTACATCTACGTTTCACAGATCCCAAAGTTTACTTGACTGCATGATATTGTTGCAAGATATGGAGATTGAGGATGTTCAATTTACAAAGGCACTTGCTATTTTGGAAGCTACCGTGAATTTTCGTCAGTGCTTCCTAAGAATGATGAGGATAGGAGAATGGCTTGGGTTTAAAATTTGGATTGTGCTAAGAGTGACTAGGACCACCCATTAGTAGTTTGAAGATTTCGTTGCGATTTACATTTTATTCCCTACAACTCTTGTGTCATTCATGAATTATTTTTATTCAGTTATGTTTGCCCTGAATCCTTTACTTTACTTGCAATTGGTACGTCATTTGTGAAATGTTGATATTATATAGGGACAATGGAGTGGCTGTTCGATTCTGATAGTGATGCCGACTTCAACACAAACAGTGATGACGAAATGTGCGAATATTTGTTGTTGCTACTGGAGACCGAGGGGAAAAAGGAGAGGATGCCATGTCAGACTTCTATAAGACAAGGACATGATTGGGTGCGAGAGCTTTTACATGACCATCCTGTCCGAATTTATGAGCAACTACGGATGGAGAGGCATATTTTCCAGCATTTGTGCGAGGAACTCACAAACCATGGGTTACGCCCATTGATGACACTCGATTTGAAATTATTTTCAGCCCCATTTAAGTGACATTTCTCCGCTTAAGACATGGTTTTTAGGGCAGAATAGCGAATATTCACTTAACTACTCTATCTCGTGCCATTTTGGTTACTTTGGCCCGTTTCGGGTCTATTTGATGGTTTTCTAGTGTTTTTGTGATAGCACAGTGTTTTTTGCCCTCAAATAATGTAACCAAGGACGTTTTTGAGGCATTGGAGCCTCAAGGAACCGTACCGGAATCGATCCAACGAGTCAATCAAGTCAACACAAATCCCGCCCAGCTTTACAATGGTCATTTCGGCGAAAAGTCACTAAGTTTTCGGCAAAAATTCAAGAAGAAACCGTCCGAGCATTCAAGGAGAAGTTTTTGGCGAGAAGTCCAAGTCTTCGCCAAAAACTCTAGATGAAATCAACACAGGAGAAACAGTCAACCGGAGCCAGACTTTTAAAGGAAGTTTTCGGCGAAAACTCCCTAAGTTTTCACCGAAAACTTAAGCCTAATCCCAGCCGGATTAGGTCAACGCTATAAATAAACCGGCGGCTCATTAAAAGGGGGGCGAATAATTTTCATACGGATACATTTTTCCAAGGATTAATTTCCAGACCTAAGAAGTTCGATAGAGAGAGTTGAGAGCATCCTCGGAGAGCTCAGAGCTGAGAATTGAAGATCGTCGAGATTGAAGCTTCACGGATTCGTCAAGTTAGGTTTTACAGTTCTTCTCTGTTCTTCCTACCTGAGATGTATTCCTTGTTTTCTTTAATTCTCTTGTATCTAATATGAGTAGCTAAACTCGTAGAGCTTAGATTAGATGAACCCTAAGTGACCTAGGGCTTTAAAGCGGTCACGAATCGGTGGTAATTAGATTCGAAGTTCAATCAGTTTCTCTTTGCATGGTTGTTTTGTTCTTCTTTGTTTATGTTTTTTTTTTCTGGTTGATCGCCTAGATTAGGTTTGTGCAAGTTAGGGTTAGTCGCTAGACAGTTCCTTGCTTTGGCGCATAAACTTATCTTCCTTGATCACCAGTTTAGATTCTTGTTAAGATAAGGATAGAGCAAATGTTCGCCTTACTTTAGAACATCAATTCAACTAATTAACCTATTCATTGGAGTGTGCCTTTCGTAGGAACCAGTTAGGGTTAATCCACTTCAAGAGTAACTCATTAATCATTAGTAATTGCACCAGTTAGTTTTGTCGTCGCAAGAAGCGACCGTACTCGGGCGGCTAATTAATATTGGTAGTTAGATCGGATAGATCGAACGTTCACCAGTCTTAAACCTAAGGGTAAGGAGTTATGGTGGTGTTTGGGAATTGATTGAATGAGAATTGAAAACCGCTGGTCTTGAGATTGCTGTTGCCTTGGTGATCTAGGGGGGATTCAAAATCTAAGCTTTTCTGTCGTCTGTCTAAACCAACCAATCATTCTGTCTTTTAATTTCATTTTAATTTTCCTGCATCTTAGTCCAGAAGTCGTGGAACTCACACCACGCATAACGTGTTTAAACCTGAATAAATTGCCTTCATATTTGAGTAGACGATTAGAAGAGACCTGTGGAATACGATCTGCTTAGCTTTTAGCTTAATAGTATTTGATCACTGTTTTACAGCACATCACCCATCTAAGAATATCACAGTTTAAGAGCAAGTTGCAATGTTCTTGATGATACTTGCTCACTCCAATAGTGCTCGGGATAACGCTGAAGATTTTCAACATTCAACTGCAACCGTATCAAAGTATTTTGGAATCATGTTAAAAGCTGTCATTAGCATGTCACCTAACACGAGTGAGGTACCCTGACAAATTTTGAATGATCCCAAGTATTATCTATACTTCAAGGTACATATCCAATCTTGTTCAGTTTATGTTATAACGTGTGTTCTTATTATGTTATGTATTGATGATTGATAGTGTGTTCGCAGGACTGTGTTGGTGCAATTGATGGGGTCCACATTGATGCTATAATTCCTACTAGTAAGCAAATACCTTTTCGTGGTCGAAAAGGAACACCACTCAGAATGTATTGTGTGCTTGCTCATTCGACATGCGTTTTACATATGTTGTGGCGGGCTAGGAGGGATCTGCACATGATGCTAGAATATTATCGAGTACAACAACGGATAGAAATAGCCAATTTCCTATGCTCTCCACTAGGTATGATCGAAATCATTAGTATACTAAAACATGTTTATCTATGTACGGATTTGCACATTTTTTATTATTTTCTTGGTATAATTAAGGAAATATTATTTGGTAGATTCTGGATTTGCAAACGCACCTGGGTTTCTAGCACCATTTCGAGGATATACATATCATTTTCAGGAGATTAGATGTCGAGGTGGACCCACAGGTCGTGAAGAACTCTTTTACTACAAACATTCTAGTCTTCGCAATGTCATTGAACGGTGTTTTGGTGTGTTGAAGAAAAGATGGCCAATCTTGAAAATGATGTGTAGTTATAGCTTCAGCAAACAAACAAACATTGTTCTAGCATGTTGTGCGCTTCACAACTTTATTCAGATGCATGCACAAGGGGACTCCCTATTTGCTGAATATGAAGAGAGTGATGGCCAAGGCGAAACAAGTGATTCCGTGACTCGTACCGAATTTAGCACGACTTCATCACATGTGCGAGAAATGGCTACAAAGCGTGATGCCATTGCATATCAGATGTGGCGTGACGAGTGTGCTAGTAATTAGTCGAATTTGGACGAGTATTATAAGTGATTCACTAGTATTTTAGAAGTATGCATAATTTGTAATACTACTTTAAGTAGTCAGCACAATTATTATTTTAGAATTATATAATTTCATAATTTACAAAACACCAAGTAAACATAATTTCAATTATGAATTCTAATTATGTAAATTTTAAAATTCCCCCAATTATAAATTTTTTACATAATTTATAGTGAACAGGGCCTAAATCACTTGGCCTCTTATGCTCTACCCTATTTCTTCTCTTTGTACGAATACGCTCGAATACACTCCAATTTCGCTCACAACCAAAAGAAGAAGCAATTTTGCTAAGTAACTTGATAACTATATTTTGTAGGAAAGGAGGTCCATACCAAATGTTTGCCACCATGTACTTGCAAATTTCACAATCACAAAAAATTAGTCTAACATACACTAGATCAAACATAAACAAAAATTGAAGAATCGTTAGTGCTTACATAGATCTTGTGTCTTTGCAGCTGCTTCAAAAGACATTTGGGGTGTGTTTGGATAGTGGTGATTGAATTTGGTATTTGAAATTCCTCAACTTGAAATACATGCATTTAAAATTCATGTATTTGAAATACTCTAGAATTTGAAATTACTTGTTTGGATATTTTTTTGTTATTAAGGATTTGGAAATTTAGCATTCTATAATTATAATATTCATACAACTTGATCCTAACTGCAGCATCTACCAGCCTGTGTTTTCTCCGCTGAGAAGAATTTGCATTTGTCAGAACATGATAGATTACTAACTATTTAAACAATCAAAGCTGTAAGCTTAATATATAGCAGTTTTACACAGAAATAGGATAAATAGCTAAATAGTACTCAAAATCATAATCAGACTCATCATTTTGAATAGTATGCAACAGAGAGATAAAGTAGCTACTAGCTGTTGAAATCAATACTCCCTCCATCACCCAAATGTACTGAAATTCAAGATAGTCTAGAAACCATGGAGAAATCAATTCTAAGACTCGCTGAGAAAACACTCTAAAAATAGTTTCCTTTCCTCCATTGGAATATCGAGTAACAAGTTAAAATGTACTGGATCGGAGTTGTTATACTTTATAACCGCCTTTGCAATCTCGATACAACTAAGCCCTAGTATATTGCATAGAACTTCATAGATCTCCTTGGTAGAGTGTCAGATTTCTTATTTTTTCTTCTTACTTTCATAGTAGCTTTGTAGCGTATTGGCAACCATCATAAGTGAGTCACCTACTTGATCCTTCTTAGACCTCTTATTTGAATTAGAGCTACCTTCACCACTTCGTTTAGCTTTTGTCCCTTCAACACCCACACTTTCAAAACTAGAATTGGATCGAGTATCATCTTCCTCTCTTGCCATAGCTCCAGCAACATCTTGAAAGTTCTCCACATGTGATCCTACGGATATATCATTCCCACATAATAACACTACATTATCCTAATTCTTGATTTCCTTGTTTGCATACGAGCTTGCATATGGATTGATTTAGATACAAGCAAAACAACATAGTTCAAGCCTCTCTACTCCAATCATGCCATGGCTTCACTTAAAACCTATACATCTAAGTTCCTCAACCCAATTTCAATGATTTAATCAACTTAAATAAACTCAACTGTTCAATATATGACCGATAATCCCCCTCCTCGAAGTTCAATTAATCTAACATTAGAGAGCAGCAATTTCATTCAAATCGAGGATAACCTGAGATGATACTAACATTTTAGCTGCAAGTTAAACCCACATTCTTGATCCTAATTAACACAATCTATAATCAAAACACTACCGTTAGAATGAAATGCATCAAAAAAAGTCTTCCCAAATGTGCACATTCCATTTATTCCACAGAGAATTTTATGCTGATCTAGACTTTTTTACTATTACTACGTTCAATTTAACTTCCAAAATCAACACTCTATCAACATAGAAGTCTAGCAACTGCGAAAACATCAAAATACAAAAAAAAATCAGCAATCTAAATCCACCAAGTACTGAACTAACAAGAGTATCATTCAGTAAAGAAGAAGATGAAGCCAACAACAATCAAAACCCATTAGTATCAAAACCCACGGACCAAGGAACTAAGCAAGTCTTTTCCTAGATATTTCAACTAATTAACAAAGACCCAAATCAAAATTAACAACCCAGATACAAGGCAACGCTTAATTAAGTAAAGATGAATACGAAAAACGGAGATAAGTTGTGACGAGCAGTACCTTATCTTAAGGTGCGGGGAAGAAATTTGAGTTCCCAGATGACTGGAGGAAGAAATCTGAGTTCCCAGACGAGCAGTACCTAATCAACTGTGAGAGGAGCTTCCATTGATATGAGGCGCCGAGTATGGCGACTGCGAGCTAGGTATGGAGAGTGGAAATCAAAGATCAAAGTTTGAACCGGGTTGCGATACGACTGCGGTATGAGTGATAGGGTTGAGAAGATGCGCAAGTTACTTTTGGGCTGGGTTAGATTTCAAATTCATACAATATTTTGTGGATTTCAAATGACAAAGAATTTGGGCCCAATTCCATGATGGCATTTCATTTGAATTCAATTACAAATCCACATTTCATGCAAACATCAAAATTTGGTATTTCAATTACCAGTTACAAATGCATCTATCCAAACACACTCTTAAAGAATTTGATAGATCTCCTTTTCTTTAACCATTTCTTCCAAATTGGGACAGATTGCTGATTTTTCAAGGTAATCGAGGGTAGTAAATTGTATAGACCTACTCAACCCTTTATAGTTTGAACTATAGATCATAGCTGGATTGAGATAGTATGTAGTAATAATAATCAACTCACGATTCAAATGCTTATCCCATCTCATGTTAAGGATTTGCATGTAAGGCTTGGCCAGTTCCGCATTCTGTGCACAAATCAACATGATTTTATCTTCAACCCTTCTGTATCCTTCATAAACATATCCCAAAGAGAATTGCCTTCACCTTTTCTCCTAATTTTGACTTACCGACAGTAGAATATCTGAATAACTCATCAACCATCAAAGACTCCAAATCAACTTGTTGATGAACAATACACTCAAGAGTGAGGAATGTAGTTACAAATCTTGTAGCACTAGGCCTCACAATTTCTTTCCAACTAGGTCTTTGTCGCAACCAATGTAGAAGTGCTCTCCATGGTTGCACACAAATGTTTTAATCGTCGAAACACTTTTTGCAAGTCTAACAATATTTGGTAATGCACATATGTCCTTGAACACAAGGTTCACTATGTGAGCAACACAAGGAGTCCAATATATGTGCATTTACCAGGAGTGTATCATCTTCCATGCTAACACATAACTAGAAGCATTGTCGGTGACCACCTGCGCTACATTCTCATCACCAACCCACTGAATAACACTATCAAACAACTCGAAAAAGTTCTGTACAGTCTTAATAAATCCCGATACATCAACAGACTTCACAAATGATATACCCTTAGGACTTCATACAGAGAAAATGATCAAACTTGTTTGCCTATTATCAGTCCAACCATCTGCCATAATTGTGCAACCAAAGTTCTTCCAATGAATTCTCATGCTATCAACTATCAACTTACACCCTGCATAGATATCATCTAAGAGTGTGTCCTTATTATAGCATGATAAGAAGGACTTGTACATCCAATACCAATGCTAGCAATCATATTTATGAGGACAGGTAACTAGGAGAAACAACCACATTAAAAAAGAGACAATGGTCATACCAGAATCTTGCAATTAGGCGATCGATTCTCAAAGCAACATTCTTACCTCTCAAAGCACTCTTTATACATGGTTGCAAAAATGAACCCCGATCTAGGCCAAGGATTAGGAGAACAAATAGGAGAAGTGATGACACTCGATTTGACGTGATTATCAGCCTCATTTAAGCGACATTTCCTTGCTTGAAATGTGGTTTTAGGGGTAAAATAGCGAATATTCACTCAACTACCCTATTTCCAACCGATTTGGTTACTTTGGCCCTTTTTGGGTCTATTTGATGGTTTTCTAGTGTTTTTGTGAAAGCACAGGTTTCTGCCATCAAATACGTAGCCACGGACGTATTCAAGACCTCATGGAGTGAACCAGAATCGAACCAGAAATCAAACCGGATTCAGAACCGAAGATCCAACTGCCCAGCACAATATTTTCGCCAAAAATACTACACAGTTTTTGGCGAAAATACCTTGCCGAAAACCCACAGACGGAATGAGCTGAATTGCACTGAAGTTTTCGGCGGAAATACTATAATGTTTTCGCCAAAAAGTTATGAAGAAATCAGCCGACGGAAGCAGCAATTTACAAAGGAACTTGCGGCAAAAATAATCCGTTATTTTCGGCGAAAATAATAGAACAAATCCGGCGACTTAGGGTTTAAGTATAAATACTTAAACCGGCGGCCCAAAGGGGGGATCAATCATTATTCATATTTTCACGAATCAGACTTTTGAGAGTCAGCCGACTCTAGGGTCGATAGATAGAGTTTAGAGAGTTCGAAGACCCATGGAGAAATCGTGACGCCATCCTTCCACATCGGAGAACTCGGAGCTTAAAGTTGAAGATCCAGGAGACTGAAGCTTCGCGGGAGTCGTCAGAATTAGGTTTTTCAGTTCTTATCTGTTCTTCCTCTGTATGATGATCTTCATTGTTGCCTTTGATTCTCTTGTTTCCGATATGAGTAACTGAACTTGTAGAGCTTAGATTAGATGAACCCTAAGTGACCCAGGGCTTTAAAGCGGTCACGGATCGGTGGTGATTAGATTCGAAGTTCAATCTGTTTCTCTTTCATGTTTGATTTGTTCTTCATTGTTTATGTTTCTTGTCTGGATTGATCACCTAGATTAGATTCTTGTTAAGCTAAGGATAGAAGCGAACGCTCGCCTTACTTTAGAACATCGAATTGAACAATTAACCTTATAATTGGAGCGTGCCTTTCATAGGAACCGGTTAGGGTTAATCCACTGCAAGAGTAACTCATTAATCATTAGTAATTGCACCAGTTAATTAATTCGTTGCGAGAGGCGACCGTACCCGGGCGGCTAGTTAATCTTGGTAGTTAGAACGGATAGAGCGAACGTTCGCCGGTCTTAAACCTAAGGGTAAGGAGTTATGGTGGTGTATAGAAATCGATTGAATTTGAATTGAAAACCGCTGATCTTGTGATTGCCGTTGCTCTAGTGATCTAAGGGGGATTCGAAATCTAAGTTCGTCTATCTTCTCGTTAGTCAACCTTTTACTTTTCTGTCTTTTATTTTTCCTTTGTTCATTAGATTAGAAGTCGTGGAACTCACACCACGCACTAAGTGCTTAAACCTGAATAAATTGTCAGCTTCTTTGAGTAGTCAATTAGAAGAAACCCTGTGGAATACGATCTACCCTAGCTTCACAGCTTGGTAGTATTTGATACCGCTAAAACTGCAGCTATCAAATTGGCGCCATTGCTGGGGAACTCTTTTGATTGTTCGAAAGAAGAACTGGCAATTTATTCTTCTACTTTCCATCTTTGATTTTTCCACCCACTTCGATTTTACACTGGTTTTGTTTGTCTTTGTTATCTGTAGGTTTACAGGTGTATGCCTCACCGTCCTTGGACTCGCTCTCAAACCGAACAGGCTAAGATTGCAGGGAATCCAGGCAGTTCTGCTACACCTCTACGATCACAAATTCTGAAGAAAGTCAGAACCAATCCATTCATCACTCCGATCAAGATCGAGGAACCGAAGGAGAGTTCCTCATCTCCATCTTCACCTATACCGTCATCTTCATCCGCTTCATACACCGAGTCACTTTCACCACCTCCATCTCCCACCATGGATGATAGATTACCACCACCAAATGGCGATCAACCACCGCCGCCACCACCACCTGCACAGAAGAGTCTAGCAGACTATAACAAGCCGAGCGCGACTAGCGTTCGATCTGCCATTGCCGTTCCGCGCATTGAAGGAGATCCTGACTATGAGATCAAGATCCCATTCTTGACGATGATCTCTAGGGATTTACAGTTTGAAGGCAGACCCCTAGACAATCCGTGCACTCATCTTGCAGACTTCCTTGATCTATGCAGTACATTTAAGAGCGGAAACCTCGACAAAAACACCCTTTGTCTGAGAGCCTTCCCGTTCTCTCTAAAAGGCGCTGCTAAGAGGTGGCTTACTGGCAAACCACCTGGCTACTACACTAACTAGGATACTATGGCTCAGGACTTTGTTGAAGAATACTTTCCTCCAGCCAGAACAACCGCCATCAAGGACAGCATCGCCAGATTCTCCCAGAAAAAAGGAGAAAGCTTATATGATACTTGGAATCGATTCCAAGAACTTCTCTACACCTTCCCATCTCATGGATTCGAGCAGAGGCAGTTAGCTGAAATCTTCTCTCGTGGACTTCGAGAAGAATCTGCCAAGTGGGTCAATTCTCTAGCTGAAGGGGATTGCACTACACTCACTCCTGAAGCTGCTCTTCTTCACTTCGCAAACTGTGCCTCCAAGTCAAGGAACTGGGAGCGACAATCTGAAGGATCAAGGAGCAAGCTAGATCTCGAAGCTACTATCAAAGCAGAGGTAGAAAAGCATTTGAAGAAGTCTACCACACCGATCAAGCCACCGACAGCTTCTGTCTATGTTGCTGATTGCGAGTGGTGTGGAGCTTGCTCACATAATGGAGGCCGTTGTCAGAATTTTGGTAAGGCAGAAGTCTGGTCTGCCGAAGAGGTAAATTTCATACAACAAGGCTTCGTCAATAATCAGAATGGTTATGCTGGTTACCGTAACTTCAGACAGCAAGGGAACTATCAAGACAGACCCCCCTACAATGCTGGCGCCAATCATAACCAGAACCAGAATTAACCGCCCGGCTGGTCCAGCTCAGGATCAGAAGCCTAACCATCCGCCGACAGATGTCTACCAGCCGCCGCATCACAATCCGGATAATTATGGAACTACTCCTGGCAATCGCCAGAATTAATATCTTAACAATACCTATCCAGGTCAGCAGCATCAAAGAGATAATAATGTCAGTGACCTGGATAGGAAGCTCAGCCAGATCATCACAAGACTCGATGATCATGACAGTCAGTTCAAGGCTCAAGCTCTTCTCAATCAAGAACAGATAGCATCTGGACAAAGAATTGAGCAAGTCGTGAACAACATCTCGAGCATGCTAGCATCTGGTCGACCATTTGGCCAGCTTCCAAGCCAGACAGAGCCAAACTCGAGAAAAGAACAGGCTAAAATGGTAACTGCTCGAAAACTCCCGAACTTAATTGCTGATGCTTATTCTGTTTTACGCAGGATCGCTGAAACTCCGGAAGAAGAGGAAGAAGAGAAACCGGCGCCTAAGGAGGATCCTCCTCTTGCACCGTACGTCGTGAAACCTCCCTTCCCTAGAGCATTGCTGCCAAATGCAAGGATCGAGACTGGCATGAAGGGGAGCAAGGAAGGATATCCTGACATTCGTGCTAAGAAACCTGTTTCTCCATATCCAGCTAAGTTATCTGATCCTGGTTCTTTTACTTTGCCTTTGGTCATTAATGATGTTGAGATTGAACGTTGCTTAGTTGATCTAGGAGCATCTGTTAATGTTATGCCTGTGAGTCTATATGAAAAGTTAAACCTAGGAGAACTTGAACCGCCTAGTATGCAACTCGTCTTTGCTGATAGATCGCTTAAAACCCCTAAGGGAGAGATTAAAGACGTTGTCACTAAATGTGGCCCGTTCACGTTCTTAGCTGATTATGTGATTATGGATACTAGTACAGATGATGCTACCATTCTCATAGGTCGACCTTTCATGGCTACTACTGGAATGAATATTAACGTTCCAAATGGTTCTTTAACTTTAAGAGTCGGTAAAGAAACAAAAACGTTCCGTCTTAAAGATGGCATGAAATATGAGACAGGCTACTAATGCTAAGAAATATGGAGGGGTAAATCAAACAAACTGTAAATCAAACAAACTGTGATTAGGGTTATGACCGGAGTGTTAGTTAAAAGAAAAATCGGCACAAAAGAAAAAAAAGTAAGTAAAGAAAGAAAAAGAGAAAAAAATTTCAAAAAAAAAAATGAAGAAAAAGAAAATCAGAAAAAGTTCAAAGTGTAGTTCAATAAAACGTTCTTCTCCCTACAAATGGAAGAACGAAGTCAAAAGAAAGTAAAAAAAAAAAAATTGTGCAAAAAGAAAAAGAATAAGTGCTAGGTTGCTTGAGGGTATCATAGGACGAGCGTTCATTATTCCACCCGTGTTTGGTTAGACGGTAGGAAGCCATAGATAAGATTCGAGGGAAGTTAGTCAAAAGCTACACCGCACCAAAGCCATCATCATTCATCCCCATCATCCATCTCATTATAAACCAGAGTAGTGTAGATTTCATTACGGTCCTAGCAGGGAAGTCCTTCTTGACTAGATACTCGTGTTGTCACAGTGGTGGAGATGTGGTCGAAATGCAAACCTATGACAGAATTCGGTAACAGAAAATGATCGAGAGCGGAAACACGTCCCTAAACACAGAGAGTGAGAGTTCCCATTGTACTATATACATCCTGTGTGAGGAGTCTGGTCGGTCAGGTCAAATTCGTGCATAATTGGTTGCTAATTACTTGTCGTGTGCAGTTTATTAGTGAGACCAGTAGTTTGGCTGATCTGTATGCATGTTAGGTTTCTTGTTCTAGGATCGATCTGTCTAATAATTCATTGTGTTTGATTGAGCTCCAATTTAATCGATCTTATCATTTATGAACATGAGCATTTCTATTCAGTTTGCTTGAGGATAAGCAAAAGCTTAAGTGTGGGGTATTTGATGACACTCGATTTGACGTGATTATCAGCCTCATTTAAGCGACATTTCTTTGCTTAAGACATGGTTTTTAGGGTAGAATAACGAATATTCAATCGATTGCCCTATCTCGTGCCATTTGTGTTACCTTGGCCCGTTTCGGGTCTATTTGATGGTTTTCTAGTGTTTTTATGTTAGCACAGGTTTTTGCCGTCAAATAGAGTAGCCATGGAAGTGTCTAAGGCGTAGGAACCTCGAGGAATCAAACTGGAATGACCCAAGGAGCGAGTCAAAGTCAAACAAAATCTTGCCCGAGTACAAAGAGATTTTCGCCGAAATTGAGCTTGCATATTCGGCGAAAATATTAGTGCATTCAACTAGTGCCGAGTCAAAGGACATCTTCGGCGAAAAACATTGTACTACAAGGCAGAGAAAGCACTCCTGAACACAAAGGAATTTTCACCGAAATTCTTAAGGAATTTTCGGCGAAAATAATACACTATTCCGGATCAGTTAGGGTTAAGTATAAATACTTAACCCGGCGGCCCAAAACGGAGGAGGCATTTGATACAATCATAATTCGCAAAAACACAACTTTTCGAATCAGAATCCTCTCAAGTTCTGGAGCGAAGAGTTGGAGTTCGAAGAGCCGGATAGAGATCGTGACGCCATCCCTTCCACCTCGACGAACCGGAGCTAGGAGTGTAGATTACCGAAGATCGGAGTCTGTCAGAGTCGTCTGAATTAGGTTTTTCAGATTCGTTTCTGTTCTTCCTCTGAATGATAAACTCTTTCTTTGTCTTTGTTTCTTCTGTAATGATCATGAGTAGCTAAACCCTTTAGAGCTTAGACTAGATGAACCCTAAGTGACCCAGGGCTTTAAAGCGGTCACTGATCGGCGGTGATTAGATTCGAAATTCAATCAGTTCTTTTTCATGTTTGATTCGTTCTTCATTGTTCATGTTTCTTGTCTAGATTGATCACCTAGATTAGATTCTGGTTAAGCTAAGGATAGAAGCGAACGCTCGCCTTACTTTAGAACATCGAATTAAACAATTAACCTTATAATTGGAGCGTGCCTTTCGTAGGAACCAGTTAGGGTTAATTCACTGCAAGAGTAACTCATTAATCACTAGTAATCACACCAATTAATTAAGTCGTTGCGAAGGCGACCGTACCCGGGCCGCTAGTTAATCTTGGTAGTTAGAACGGATAGAGCGAACGTTCGCCGGTCTTAAACCTAAGGGTAAGGAGTTATGGTGGTGTCTTAGTAATTGATTGAATGAGAATCGAAATCCGCTGATCTGTTGACTGCTAATGCTCTGGGGAACGAAGGGGGATTCAAAGTCTATGTTCGTCTGTCATCCTTGTTTTCAAACCCTAATTCCCAATCTGCTTTAGTTTAATTTGTTTTAATTTTTCTGCATTTCTTAGAAATAGAAGTCGTGGAACTCACACCACGCACAACGTGTTTTCCTTCGAGTATTTTGCTAGTTCTGAAGTAACCAATCATAGAGACCCTCGGAATACGATCTGCTATACGCTTTTTCTTAGCATTAGTAGTTTTTATTTGGTTGAATCCCGACCAACGACCGGGCGTTCATCAAGAAGTAACCTCAGTGGTTCCTAGAGTATGTTCCAAACAATGTGGTTCTGAGCTACTATCCACTCTTTTCATCTCATTGAAAGATCTCTTATGTGCTGCAAGTATCTTGTTCTTCTTGGAAATTCTCCTCAAGTTTTTTTAGCATTGCGTCACGAACATTAGTAGGTGCTTTCAGGCATTCTCGAATATTCCCTGAAACTCGAGCCAAGTGATTCTTGAATCGACAAATTCCTCCACCTGCAAATGTGTACGGTTGCATAACAAGCAAGTAATCTTTGTTCCATTCTGTTGAGCATAACCCCATGTCGAATTACTTTTAGCTTGAACACTAACTCGAGATGGAAGTTGTGATTGCGCGAATGATTCAGTGTCCATTGTTTGAACTATTGAAACCATGAAACAACATGATTGATTAAGCATAACATCAAAGAAAGAGCGCAAATATTCCAATAAAAACAAACTAATTATCCATTTAATCACACTACCTCTCTAGTCACTCTCCCTATACACTATCTCATCAATATTTTACCATTCATAAGTTCTCTTTGCGACTCGTCGTGTTTCCTGTCCAGTGTCCACATAACATAAGAGTGGATAATATAAGAGTTTTCCATAAACAATGACCATGATGCAATCTGGAACTTCCATCAAGAGCATTCATATTAATTGATTAATTCATCTTCCATACATAAGAAACAAATGGACATATTCTACCGGTTCATAAATAGACAACAAATCAATTCATAAACAAACAACTTGCATTATGAACTCTAACAATTGATACTAATACTAGTATTTTCATTGATGTTTCAGTACTATTGCACTAATACTAGAACAATTAAACAATACACAAACTAGTTCAAATATTTAGATGGGGGGGGGGGGGGGTTAACATCTAAGACTTAGGCTAGCAAAATTGATTACATTCTAAAAAAATGGAAAAACATGTGAGTTTTAAGTACTAGTATATTACAATATTAGTATTAACCATCACTTGTAATACTAGTATTTTATTATAATTAATTTGTTATGTAACACTAGTATATAAATTTAACCCATTACGTTAATCTATGTATTTTTTTGCATCTTTGTTGGCCATTACATGTATTATTTTAATATTAAATGAGGCTAAAAAATCGTAATTTTTTTGAAAGGGGAAACATTAATGAATTATTTTAATAATATGTTTTTCAACCATTGGATCTATTACTATCTAATCTAATGGTTGAGAAGTAGTTTGTCATGGGGACATAAGAATCCTTATGTCACCCTTTACAATCTCGGATACTACAATAACTACTTTAAACACTTCAATAGCTACTTTAAACACTACAATAACTACGTAAAAACACCTACCAAAACATAAGGATGACGAACCCCCCAAAAACACTAGCGATCCTAAAAAAGTACGATTTTCTAATTTTTTTGAATACTATCAAGATTGACACCGTTTAAATTCGTATTTGAAAGATGAGTTTTTTTTTGTTCGTGAAAACAAAAAAAATTCAGACTTGTTACGGCCTCTCGAGAAGGAATAACGAGGTGACTTTTTTTTCAAGTCGTTGTAACACGAGACATGGAAGCAAGGCAATATAACTACTCTCACTTAGCTAACTAGACCATAACAACAATCCACGCCACATGTTCGATGAAATGCCTAAGTGAGAAATTCACCTAGGGAGGACCAACCTACATGCAACTACTCTTATTTAGCACATGTAGATCAGACATACAATCCTATATCCCAAGTCCTAAGAAGCATCGAATGAGCTAGGCACCAATCAATCAAATGACAAGGGGAAACACATGAAGAGATTGGAATTGGAACAAATGACTGCATAAACAAGAGGAGTTAAAGTCTTACAGACACAACCTCAAACACTACAACTGAACCCCATAGTTTACCCTTACCCCATGGATTTCACCCCTCACCCCAAACCTAGGTTTATTATTTCGTGAAAGAGAGAAGAATACAACAACTCCTAATCAAGAAACTAGAAGAAGTAGACATTCTTAACTCTCCATTGGTCTTGGGATGGATGGGTGATGGATTCAGACCTTGGGGAATGGTCTTGGGGAGGGTGGAGACCTTCTTCGTTCGTTAGTAAGCTATGGGGTCACAAAAAAGTAGAACCCTCCTTGAAAAGAGATGAAGTCGTAGTTTTATACTGCTGTCCGAAGAAGGCCGCAAGCGCGAGTGATGACTTGAAATATGTCACATTTTATTCCCCATAATTGATACACATTTACGTGGTATTTGAGTGTTGATGTTGCCTTTTGATTGGTTTTTGATCAATTGATGATAATTAGTCTAAATTAGTCTATATTAGTCTATTGAGATCCTTGTGGTCCATTTTCACGTTTCTAGAGGTGTTTTTACTAGTTTTAGGTCATTCCGTGATAGAGCACGTTAATATGAAGCCATAGGTTCAAACAGTGGTCAAATCGAAGTTTGAAGTTTAACGCAACGCTAGGTCACGGTTTGAAGGGTTAGTGTTGTCACAACGCTACTCTAGGTGAGGAAAAAGAGATAGAGTAGCGTCAACAATCCTGGGCGAGTAGACAGCTCACATGCCACTTACGCGCCCCAAAGCTGGGCGACAACCTATAAATTCAGTTTTCGGGATTTTTAAGAGAGATTTCGACCTTGGCTCTCCTCTAGAGCAATTTCGACAAAGGGGAACCTCTCCAAAGACTCCCTATCATCCCTACACACCATCCACTCATTCCTAATCATCCTCAATCATCATTTATCATCATCGACACCTTGGAAACATAAATTGAAGAAGAAGACGCTCCGAATTGAAGATTCATGGCTTTGATCTCCGATTTAGGTTTTGTTCTTCTTTCTTCTTTCACGTGTAACTGAACCCTCATGGGTTAGATTTGTGGAATCCTAAGGGTATTTACTATTTTATTTGTTGCGTTGTGTTGGATGATGATGAACTGTGTTTATTAATGCTTTTGTAATGGCTACTATCGTTCATCATGTGTTTTTGCCATATCTTGAGTTCATGCTTGAATTTGGTATTGATGCTTGGCTTGAATTGTACCGAAAGTGTGTTTATGTCATAGGTCTTGAGAGTATATGCTTGATTTATCGTTATAATCGAGAGAGGGCGAGAATCGAGCCCGTTTGAATTGAATTTTCTCTTAGACATTTTATCGAACACTTGGCGTGCATCTTGCATTTGGTCAATTAGTGACAAGAGTCCAGTTGGTTAGTGTTTGTACTTAGCCTAAGGCTTCATTAGAGTCTTAGGACCTTTGTTTGATGTGTTTAATTGGTTGCAAAGCATATTAATGAGTTTTGTTCATCCTAGATTCACTAACTTAGTCAATTGTCATGATCTTTAGGAGGAAACTTATCTATAGCCTTCCATCCTCATCCTCATTAGTTTTGATTGTTTTGTTTGGGGTTTCTTAGTCGTATCCACCCTTTTCCATGCTCTTTGAGCCCGTTCTTGATTTTGATTTATGATAACTTCAGCCATCCTTGTTTTGAGATTGCGAAGTGTGTGTGTTTTTGTCCGGCCAATTTGAGCACCTCTCTCACGATAAAGTAAGTCGAACCCTGAGACCCCTTTGTTCCAGGGACATTTTTGTCCGACAAATTTTGGCGCCATTTCCAGGGACATCTTTGTTCGGTATGCAAACTTCTAAGAAACTGTGCTCCACCCTTTTACTTTGTTTTTGTTTTTGTTTTGTTTTTCATTTTCTAGTTTCACCGTGGTACTTCTTGTTTGTGTACATATGCAGGACTGCAGGAACAACGACCATTGGTGGAGTATAAATGAGTATGAGTCACCACCAACTCATTATGTGGACCACCACCTATCATCCTACCACCAAGAGCCAACCTTCAAAGAAGCTCCATTTGAACACCACCACCAAGACATCCTCAATGATGATCCTGCTGTTGAAAGATATAAGGAATACTGTGAGGAAATGCGAGTTAAGAAAATGGAGTACGAAGATGAGATGATCCAAATGCGCAAAACATACACTGAAAACAAGCTCCTGATGACGTTGATCAAAGAAGAACGAACCACGATGAGATTTGAGGCACTTGAGCTTCAGATGCAGACAGAGTAGAAAGAGAAAAAGTTATTGTCTGAGAAGTTGGACCTCCTTAGTGAGGTTGTCTTTGGAATGGAGCACAAGATGAATTGAAAGAATATCATTGAAGAGTCCCCGATGATTCAAGCCATAGAGGATACACCTAGTAAAGTCAAGCAAGAATAGGAGAAGTCAGTTTCTCCTAGAAGTCGACCCGATGGCTACATTCCTATCCCAGACGTTTGGACTCGACCTCACTTGGAGAAGGTGTTTGGATTTCTGTTGAGAATTGCATGATGATGCATCATGAGCTAATCGTTATTGCATCTAGGGAGAAGGGAAATGAAGAATGCCACCACCCAAAGGAAAAGGATCTTGAAGAAGTCAATGAATCTTTAGGTCATGTCGTTGAAGATGATAGCTCTGATAAAGATAATTCCTCTAATCCTCCCCTTGGGGATGGAATCATTATAGAAGGGATTATTATCATATGGAAAAAGATAATTCCTCTAATCCTCCCCTTGAGACTAAGATTTTGATGGTTGTAGCTGCTCCAAAGGTAGAGCCCTTGCTTTCTATGTATAAGAGTCTCAGGGATGACACCAACACTACTAAGAAAACTACAAAGCACCTTATGTAACACCCGTTCCGAATCAACCCGAGTAAACCCGTGGTTGAGCCGGTCCTAGGTATTACCGAGTAAAAACAAGGGTAAAACAGGGAAATTGGCGGTGATCAAAAGACGGTAAAAACATGGAAGGCCTCCAAAGAAACGCGAAACTGAAATCCGAGTACAATCCAAACCATCATAAATCCTCCAATCCAACATAAATCAGAAAGTACATGAAAACCCCCAAAATCCCATAGTCAACTGAAATGAACAGAAAAGTCAACTCCGCGTAATCCCAGTCTTCACCTCATGGCTTCCGTCCAGAACTTCGCGAAATCAACCTCGAACTCAAACTCCTCAGCCACCTCCACTAGCCACGAGATCCTGAAAGGGGAGAAGGGATCAATTTCCTATTGAAATTGAGTGAACCCACTGGGCCTACCTACACGTTGTCCTACTCTATGGAGCGGTCCCAACTCCGCACAAGACATCCAGCAATGGAACCAAACCCAACCCCCCTTTCCATATTTTAATTCCCTAATACAGTCTAGGTGATCACGTTGGTCAGTTCTTGTTCTCAAGCATAATTCATAACAATAGAATCACACAGAATTAATACGTCAATCCACGGCACACTCAGCATCATCACATCACATCCATCAACCAAGTCACTACCACAACCACAAGCACACAAACATTCACATTCATATTATCTAGGTGAGTTATTAGGCGCCAAGGAGTTATCCACACCACCACCGCCGGCCATCACATCAACCAGACGCATCCACTAGGGATCCTTCCACGAAGGAGAATACATTCCGATGCATCCATATAGGATCCTTCCACGAAGGAGAAATCAACCAACCTTGGCAACCCAGCCAAGGGATTCACCCCAGTGAATCGGACTCAATCACAACCAGTATTTCGGTTGGGGTAGTGTGGGCTCCTTCCAGTTCTATATTCATATTCGTATCACAACTCATACAATTCAGATTACTAATCAATCCATCCACACCATCTCATCATCACATAACACAATCCAAATCATTCAACGCCTCCCACGGCACAAACAGTTCAAGGGTAAACGGCTAGCTCACCGGCCACCCCCACCTGCAAGTACAGGTGAAGCCATGTCATGAGTCGTAGGGTTACCCTCCTGTACATCCTTCATTGGACAGCCCATATTGGCGGAACCGTCCACCTATCCATCGTGTAAGGGCGATCCCACATTGGCAGGACCACCCTCCTGCAATCCACAACTATCAACTCGGGCAGAACACAGTTACAACATCATATCCCAACCCTCCTACACTCGTTACTACCTCCAATCCATTAAGCATCAAGGTTAATATCTCCCCATTCATGGCACATAACAAACAGCCCGCTATCATCACGCAATCCATCATATCGACAAGCATACAACAACGACCAACTTTCACAAATGTACAACAATTAATCACATAACAAAATCCCCTTTTACTCTCTTCCAATTCATGCAATAACCTAATCCCATCTAAGTCAAAATTGAAACTCCTCACATCATCCAAACTACCTACACAACGCTAAGCCCTCACCTGGAGAAGATGACGAGACTCTAAAATGACTCCCGAAACCCGAACGGCCAAGTTCTACAACTCCAAAGTCGTAGCTCCTCTCCTCCTCACTGACAGCAGCCTACTCCGACCCAACCAGAACTACGACCAGCAATCTCTTCCTCTCGCCGACACAAACGCGTAGCAAGAAACGGATCGTCAATCGGAGCTCTACAACTCCCGGAATCAAGGATTGACCCAAATGGGTTTTTGGTTTCCTTCAAGTACGGGTTTGGAGAAAGTTGGAGAAAATGGAAAGGTGAAGAGGTTTGGGGAAAGATGGAAAAAGTGGAAGAGTGAAGAACTCCTCAAATCTGAGTTTTTAACACTCAAACATGACACATGCACTCAAAGCATGACACATGCACTCAAAACATGACACATGGCTCACGTGTCATCAATAGCACCCCCAAAGTGTTTTAACTCGACCCAACTCAAATTCGGTCGTCCCGAACTTCGATGGGACCTCAGGAACCCTGTTTCCAATGCCTCAATCACCCGAACTCGAGTTCCAAACCGTTTGGTTGGGCGGGGATGTTACAAGTCTCCACAACTTCAAGGATTTCTTCCCCGAAATCATCCCCAACTCCTCCTAGCGACACGATTTGGAAAGTACAGCAAGAATTGCAGCAATCCAAGCATCCTATTAACCCCCAAAATCCCTAACGACGATCTAACAACCCTCCTTCAAACCACCCAACATACCTACACCAACTCCCCACACTAGGCCATCACCAAACACTCCCTAGACCCCCTCGAGACCCTCACCACAACAAGCAACCACAAGAACACACATCAAGGGACGTAAAAACCTGAAGCATAAGCTTCCACTAATTCCGGATACCGCCGCCTCATATCCTCCTCGGTCTCCCAAGTAGCCGACTCACTCTCGTGGTTCCTCCATACCACCTTGAGCTGCGGAATCTGCTTATTCCTCAAAACCCGAACTTGCCTATCCACTATGGCAACCGGCTTCTCCTCATAAGTCAAATCTCGCTCGATCTCCACTTCCTCCGGCTGAATCACATGTGCAGGGTCTCCATGATACTGCTTAAGCATACTCACATGAAACACGTTGTGCATCCTTTCTAACTCCTTCGGCAGTGCCAGCACATATGCCACCGGACCCGACTTAGCTAGAATCTCATAAGGACCAATGTATCGAGGTGCCAACTTTCCTTTCCTACCAAAACGCATCAGCCCTTTCCATGGCGACACCTTCAAAAATACCTTCTCCCCAACATCAAAACTCAGCTCTCTTGTTCGACCATCTGCATACGCCTTTTGCCTATCCTGGGCCGCTCTCAACCTATCCTTAATTACCTTAATACGATCAGCCGTTTCTTGTACAACTTGAGGACCCGACAACACTCTCGCACCTTCTTCATCCCAACACAAAGGCGTCCTACACTTCCTCCCATACAAAGCCTCAAAAGGAGCGGACTTCAAACTACTATGATATGAGTTATTGTAGGCGAACTCAACCAAAGGTAACAATTCCGTCCATGGAGTTTGGAATTCCATCGCACAACTCCTCAATAATTCCTCCAAAGTCAGAATCGTCCTCTCCGATGGCCCATCCGTCTGGGGATGATATGCCATTGAGAATTTCAGCTTAGTTCCCAACGCCGTTGCACCCC
>CM068304.1:33448844-33703358 GCA_034768395.1 Linum lewisii | reverse complement strand
GACCAAATACCTATCGTACGCTAAACCCTCACCTGACAAGAAGACAGGCTCTAAAACCTTCTAGAAACCCGAACAGCCAAGCCTCAGAAAATAAAAACGTGCTATTTCTTTTTACCGACAGACTACCCCCGAAATATCCAGAACCCTAGGTGCGATCTCCCCCTCAAACCACGAACTCATAGCAAAACGGATCGCAAGGGGAGCTCTAAAACTCTGGGAATGGGGGTTTTGAATTTGGAGATTTCTGCTCATCCAAAAACGTAGCTCTTCCTTCTTTACTGACAGCACCTCGATCGAAATACCCAGAACCACAATGGCGATCTTTCCCTTTTCGTCGCCACGAACCCGACAACAAACGGATCGCAACGGAGCTCTACAATCCCAATCGAGGTTTGAATTTAAAGGGGGTTTTTGGTTGTCAAAAAAACAAATTTTCGGGGAAAGAGACAAAAGGGGGGAAGTTCTGGATTTCCGTGCAATTCTCCTTTTATGCCAAATGTGCGCCGGGGCATGTCAAATGTGCGCCGGCGCCATTGACCCCCAAAAGGGCACATTTTGAATTTCAGCCAAAAGTTTGCTAAATTTAAATTAAAAAAGTGCCCGGGCACTTCCAAATGGCGCCTGGCACTTTGGGGGGCCCAAAAACGCACTTTTGGACTGTTCACTTTCCCCTTTTTTTGCAACTTCAACCCGGCCTACCCAAAGTCCCAGACCCAAGAGACCTCTTAAGTCCCTTCCGGCCCCTTAGTCACCCAGACTTGAGTTTAACCCTTTCGGTTTGGGGGGGGATTTTAAACAATTAAGAGTCCCCTATTAAAAGCCATAAGGATACCTAAAAAGTCAGAAAATGAGAAGTCAGTTTCTCAAAAAGTCCCGTGCTCTTTTCCACCCGGACGTTGGACTCCCCCCTATTGGGAGGTGTTTATTTCGTTGAAATTGCGATGATGCATCATGAGCTAATCGTTTTAAATTAGGGAAAGGAAATGAAAGCCACCCCCCAAAAGGGAAAAGGATCTTGAAGAATCAATAATCTTTAGGTCATGTCTGAGGAATAGCTCTTAAAGAAAATTTCCCTTTAAATTCCTCCCTTGGGAGGGAAAATCATTTAAAATTATTATCAAGAAAAAAGATAATTCCTTAATCCCCCCTTAGACTAAGATTTTGATGGTTGTAGCGCTCAAAGGGTAAGCCCTTCTTCATGTTTTAAAAGCTCAGGGGGACCAACACTCCCCAAAAAAACTAAAAAGACCCTTGTAACACCCGTTTCCGAATCAACCCCAGTCCCTGGGGTTGAGCCGGTCCTAGTTTTTCCCGAGTAAAAAAAAGGGGGAAAACGGGGGAATTTTGGGGGGGGATCAAAAGAGGGAAAAAAAAAAGGAAGGCCCCCCCAAAGAAAAAGCAAACTAAAAAAGAGTAAAACCAAACCCCCTCAAAAACCCCCCCAACCCCAAAAAATCGGGGAAAATACATAAAAAACCCCCAAAAACCCCTATCAACTGAAATAAAAAAAAAAGCCCCAAACCCCCCGGAATCCCAGTCTTCACCTCATGGCTTCCGCCCCCGAACTTTGCAAAAACAACCTCAAAATAAAAAATCCTCACCACCCCCATTAAACGAGATCCTAAAAGGGGGGAAGGGAAATTTTCCTTTAAAAAATTTGGGGAAAAACCCCGGGGCCAAAACCCACACTTTTCCACTTATTGAGGGGGGCCCCCCAAAATTCCCCAAAAAAAATCCCAAAAAACCAAACCCAACCCCCCCTTTCCCCCTTTTTTTAATTTTTCCCCAATACGTCTAGGTGATCACGTTTGGTAAAATTTTTGTTCCAAGCAAAATTCCCTAACAAAGAATCAAACAAATTTTAAAAACATCAATCCAGGGGACACTCAGCATATCACATCACTTTCCCTAACCCCAACACTACCAAACCCCCAACCCCCCAAAACATTCACATTCTTTTTATCTAGGTGATTTTTGGCCCCGCCAAGGTTTTTAACCCCACCCCCCCACGCCCGGCCCCCCAAAAACCCGACGCATCCCAGGGTCCTTCCCAAAGGAGAATATTTTCCGGGGACGCATCCATAGGGGACCTTTCCCCACGAAGGGAAATAACCAACCTTGGGGGAACCCAGCTGCCCAATCCCCCCCCAAAAACCAAAAAGGGTTTTTAAAAACTCAAGTCTGGGTGGCGAGCCCCGGGGGGTATTTAAGAGGGTCTTTTGGGGGTTGGGACTTTGGGGGCCCCCGGGGTTGAAATTGGGGAAAAAGGGGGGGGAACATGAAAGCCCCAAAAATGTGTTTTTTGGGCCCCCTAAATGCGCACAAAACTTTGGGGAAGGGGGCCCCCCAGGCCACTTTAAAAAATTAATTCAAAAAATTTTGGGCTAATTTCAAAAGGTGCCCTTTTTGGGGGGGTAAATGTCGCCCCCCAACATTTTGTTTTAAAGGCGCATTTTTTCGTGCAAAAAGGGGAAAAAAAAATTGCAGGAAAAAATTTCCATAACTTTCCCTTTTTTTTTTCCCCCAAAACCCTATTTGAAAAACCCCAAATCCCCTTTTTAGAAAACCCCTTGTTCCCCGGGGTTTGTAGAGCTTCGTTTAAAGACCCTTTTTTGTTTGGGGGGGGTTCTGGCGACAAGGGGAAGGGTTTTTCCCTTTTGGGGGTTTCTGGGTATTTCGAATCGGGGCCCCTGTCAGTAGAAAAGGAAGAGCTACTTTTTGGGGGAGGGGAGCCAAAACCCAAAAAAATTTAAAAACCTCTTTTTCCGGATTGTAGAGCTTCCGATTGACGATCCGTTTTTGGGGCATGATTCGGGGTAAAAAAGGGAAGAGATCGCCCCTAGAGGTTTGGTTTTTCGAGTAAGCGCGTCGGTGAAAAGGAAATTTTAGCTACGTTTTTGGTTTTCTTGGAAGCTTTTGGGTTTCTAAAAAATTTTTTAACCCCCGGTTTTTTTGTCGGGGGGGGGTTTTAGCGTACGGGGGTATTGGTCGGGTGAGGAGTTAAAATTTAAAACCTAGAATAAGGGGGGCCTTGCAGAAATTGAAAGGGAAAAGGGGGGAAAACTTTCGCAATTGATTGTTCTGTGAAATATGCTGTTTGATTTTGTTGGATTTTGTTAATTGGGGGGTTGGGGTTTATGATTGATGGGTTTGTGATATTTTTTTGGGGGGAATTGAAAACAGGGATGATAAATTGATCGAAACTATAAAGATATGGGGGGGAGGGTTTTGGGTGAACAAAAAAATTTGGGGTAAAATATTATGTATTGTCTTTTTGTGATTGCGGGGGGGTGGCCTCCCAATGGGGGGCCCCCCCTTTTTAATTAGAACAGGGGGGGGGCTCCACCAAGGGGGTCGCCAAAAAAAAGGGGGGGTAGGGGGAGGAACCCCCTAGACCAAAAACATGGCTTCCCCTTACTTGCGGTGGGGGGGGCCCGGGGGTGATACCGTTTACCCTTAAACTGTTTGTGCCGTGGGAGGCTTTAAAATGTCTTGGGGAGGGGGTTTTAAAAGGGGGGGTTTTTGGGTTTTTTGGAATTTTTTGGTTGGGGTTTTTGGTTTTCATGATGGGGGATTGAATTTTTGCTTGGTTTGATTTTTTAATTATGAACGTCCCTTTTTGGGGTAGATTGATGTTGTTTAAATTTTTTAATTTTTTTAAGGGGGGGTAACTTATATTAAATTTTGGCTAAAAATTTTTGGAAGGGGAAATTTTTCCCGGGGGGTGGACAATAAACCGGGGACGGGGAAATTTACTTATGGAATTGGTTGGGGGAAATTTGGGGAAAGGGGAAATTAGTAAGGGGAATTGGGGGGTTCTAAAAAAAATGACATTTTAGCTGGGGTTTTTATACTGAATTTATAAATGATCTGTTTGTTTGGGGTTTTAAATTTTGTTCTTGGGTTTTTGTAAAAGGGGTTTGGAGTCTTGGTTGGGGTTTTTAAATGGTTGAGATGAACGGGGATGTTAGAATTGGTCTTTGTGGCTAAATTTTATTTTTAGGGGAAATAGGGGGAAAAAAATTTTGTTTTTTGGGGTTTTAAACTAGTAACGCTAAAAGGGGGTTAAAAAGGTAAATTGATTTTGTCTTGATTTTAGGTTTTTTGGGGTTTGGTTACTTTGTGATTTAGGGGGTTACTTGGGGTGATGTATGGGGGCAGGTGGCTAGAAAAGGGGTGGGGAGTTTTTTAGACTTAAAAACAGAATTTGGTTTTGCAAAATTTTAAAAAAAAACTAAAAAAACGCGGGGATTGACGTATATTGTTTTTTGCTGATCTTTGTTGTTGGGGGGTTGGAAAATAAATGATACCCCAATGTATTTGATCTAGTTTTAGATGAAGGGGGGATCCCCATGAATTCTTGTTGTATCTTTTTTTGGGGGGTTTGGGGTTTAAATAAATTAGTCCGGGGAATTGGGGAAAATATAATTGGTGTTTGAACTGGAACATGGTTTTTTGGGGGGAAAAATGGTGTTTTTTGGGGATGTGGATTTGGGGTTTTTTTGTGGTGGGATTTGTTTGGGGTTTTTTGGGGTTTTTTTGATGGGGTAAATTTTTTTAGGGGTTTTTAAATGGAGTTATCAAAGGAATTGGGTTTTAAAGAAAAAAAATGATAGAAGGGGAAGGGGGCCCCCTTTTCCCCCAAATTTGGGGTTTCACCCACCGCCCCGGGCTGGGGTTGGGGCCCACCAGGGGGGGTAGATTGGGGCCCCCGAGGGGGGGGTTTTTTTGGTATTTTTGGTATTGTGGTTTTTTTTTTTTTGGAAATTGTGAAGTGTTCCCCTTGCCCTTGGGGGGAGCACAGGCCCCCCCAATTCCCGGTTTTGGGGGTGCGGGCCGGGGGGGGGTTAGGGGGGAACAACTCCTTAGGGCCCCCTTAATAAACCCACAAATAATGGAATTATTTTGCAGTTGTTTTCTTTTGATGTGTGTTCGGCCCGTTTTTTTAAATTTCCCCCTTGTTATTTTTTTGTGAATCATGTTGCAGGCTGAGTTTTTGATTAATTTTTAAAGGGGCTAGGATTGACTTGTAGGAATTTTTGTAATTTTCTGTGCAATGTGAGGGTGGTCGAGGGTAAGTGGATTTGCTATTAGAAGGTTTTTAAGTTTGGGGATTAAGGTGATTGTTGCTTCATTTTTGGTTAAAAAATCTTTTTTTTGAAAAATTATTTTTTGGGTTTTTGGGGTTGGGGATTTTATTGGGGGTATTTTTGGGGAGTCCCCTTAATCTTTTAGAAATTTTAAAAGGGGAAACCCCGGCGTATTTTAAAAAAATTGCGAATTTTTGGAAGATTACATTGTGTTTTTTGGGTAATTCCCCTTGTGATGAAAAAACGGCTTGTTTGTAACCCCAATGAAAAAAGGGGTAATATTGAGTCAAGGGAAAACCCGAGGATTAGGATTTTTTTTTTTTATGAAAAACCCCTAGTTCTTATGATTTTGACTTATGCATTTGATTTCGTTGTACTATTGTTATCGGGGTTTGGGGGAGGTTTTTTGATTTTGATTTTTTTTTATGTATCGCCTAGTACATGTTGGAAATTTTAAAAAACTGGTTTTTCAATTTTTTTGAGGGTTTGGGGGATTGGGGATCGCTCCGGCGGGTTGGGGGCCCCAGGGGTTAACCCCCTTGGGCACTCAGTTTCTTTGGGGAAACTGATCCCCCCCCAGTTTCTCTTTTCAGGGTTCAGTTATTTCCCCGGGGAAAATTTGCAGGAGGGGGGGGAGTTGTGAAGTGAAAATTAGAAGAAAATTGGGGATCCCCTTTTTTTTAAATTTAGATTTCTTTGACTTTTTGGGGGAAATTTTAAAAGGTTTATATTTTGTGAGGGGTTGTGAGGGGATTTCATTTAATTTATTTGGTTTTTTAATTAAGGGGGGGCCCCCCTTCGTTTTGAACTTTTTTTTTAAGGGGGTTTCTGTTTTCCCGCTTTTTTTCCCTTTTTTTTTTTTAAAGTGGTTCTTCAAGTAGTACTAAAACCCGGGGTTTTAACCCCCTTTAACTGGGGGGTTTTTGGGATGGTTTTTCAAGGGGGATCAACCGGGTTGTTGCTGTGTGTTGGGGTTTCCCCTTTTTCAGAGGTAAAACCCCGTGGGGGGAAGGGGTAAAAACTTCGCACAGGCCCCAATTTTTTGGGGTTTTAAAAACGTTTTGAAGTGGGGGGGGGTTTTTGGGGAAAAAAGTTTGGGAAAAAGGGGAAAAAATTTAAATGAAATGTGATTTCTTAAAAAGGTTTTTCTAAAAATTTTTTTGTCCCCCCGGATAAGAGGGGGGGGGTTTAAAAGGGAAGTAGTGCAGGGGTTTGGGGGTTGAGGAGTAAGCCCCTTTAAAAATTGGGGGTTTAAGGGATAAGGGTTAGGGGGGAGTTTTAGTCAAAGGTGTTAGCTTTTTGTTTTTTTTTGGGGGATTTTTTGGGGGTTTTACTCTTTTCCGGGGGGGGTCTTGGGAGTTGGTGTATTGGTTTTTTGGGTTTTTCTTGTTGTGAGTGGTGGGGCCTTGAGGTTCGGTTTTTCTGTCCGTTAAAAGGAAAAAAATTTGGGGAAGTAGTGCCCTTTTAAGGTGTGTTTCCCCGGGGTTTTTAAAAAAATTTGGGGGGATGTGATCCTTGTTTGCGGTTTTTTTTGTGAAAATTTGGATTCGTTTTTAAGCGGTTTTGGGGGTTTGATTTTGGGGGGGAAATCCCCTTAAAAATTGGGGGGGGCTTGTAACTCCCCCCCAAACCCCAAAGGGTTTTTAACCAAGTCTGGGGGGTAGGGCCGGGGAAGGGGTTTTTAAAATCTCCCCTTAGGTCTGGGACTTTTGGGTATGTCCGGGGGTTAAAATTTTTAAAAGGGGGAACATGAACATACCAAAGTGCGGGGTTTTTGGGGCCCCAAAATTTCCCCCGGCGCACATTTGGGCGGGGCCCGCGCACATTTTAAATTAATTTTTAAAACTTTGGGGGAAAATTAAAAATGTCCTTTTCCCTTTTGGGGGAAATTGCCCCGCCATTTTTGACCCCGCCAGGGGGACATTCGGGGGTAAAAGGGGGAAAATTTCCAAAAGGAAATTTTTTAAAATTTCCCCCCTTTTTTCTTTTTTTCCCCCAAAACCCGTATTTTTTAAAAAGCCAAATACCTTTTTCTTTTTCCCCTTAAAATTCCGGGGGTTGAAGCTTTTTATTGGGGGATCCGGTTTTTTTCTACGGGGTTGGGGGAAAAGGGAAGGTTTTTATTCGTGGGGTTTGGGGTTTCCCAAAAGAGGTGCTTCATAAAGAAGGAAGAGCTACGTTTTTAAAAGGGGGCCAAAAAATCTCCAAAAAATTAAACCCCCATTCCGGGGAATTGTAGAGCTTTTCCATTGCGATCCGTTTTTGCTTTTTTAGTTGGTAATGAAGAAGAGATCGCACCAAAGGGCCCCGGATATTTCTAGTAAGGCTGGGGGGGGGAAAGGGGAAAAGAAAATTTTTTTTGGGTCTGAAAAGTTTTGGTTTTTGGGTTTCTAAATTTTTTTGGCCTCTCTTCTTGTCAGGTGAGGGTTTAGCGTACATGGGTTTGCCCCGGCCCGGGGGGGGGAGGAGTTAAAAAATTAGACCTTGAATAAGTGGGGGCCTTGAAAAAAATTTTAAAGAGAGAAAAAGGGGGAAAAACCTTTGGGGGTTTGGGGTTGTTCGTGAAAGGGGGTGTTTGATGATTTTTGGGGGGTTTTTTTTTTAGGGAAAATTTTAAAAAAATTTGGGGGGGTTTGATGATTTTTTTTGGGGAAAAAATTTTTTAAATGGATGAAAAATTATCGAAATATAAAAAATGATGGGAAGGGCCGTGAAAAGGGGATTGTGTATATTATGCTAGGGGCAGTTTTTGAGGGAGGGGGGGGCCTGAAAAGGGGGGCGCCCAAATTTTATGAACAGGTGGAGGGGCCCCAATTTGGGGGGCCCCCCAAATTAAGGGAAAAGTACAGGAGGGAAACCCCCACGACTAAAGACAGGGGTTCCCCCCGTACTTGGGGGGGGTCCTGACTACCGTTTCCCCCTTAAAACGTTTTCCGTGGAGGCGTTTTTTTTTTGTGAGGGGGTTTAAAAGGGTAGGGGTTTTTTTAAGGGTTTGGGGTGTTGGTTTTTTTTATGTTTGGGGTTTGGGGAGTTGGGGTATGTTTTTAATTTTTGCAACGTCCCCCTTTTTGAAATTTTTTTTGGGTGAAATTTTTTAATGTTTTAAAGGGGGAACTTATAAAATTTTAAGGGGTAATAAAATTTTAAGGAATTTACGTGGAGTGGACAATAGAACCGGCTGGAATTGACTTATGGAATTGTTGGGGGAATGTGAATGGAATTGATAATGGAATTTGGGTTTCGAATGCATGAGCTAGTGGGCTAGGTTGTATGACTGAATTGTATGAAAAGATCTTGTTTGTTGGGGATTGATTCTTTCTTTATTATTGTAATAAGGTTGGAGCCCTGGATGTGATTGGTAAATTTGAGATGAACGGGTTTAGAATTGGTCGAATTGTGGTAGGAATCAGTTAGAAAATATGTGAACTAATAATTAGGGTTTAATCAGTAACGTCAATAGGAAAGTTGAAATGGTAAATTGATTTTCTTGATTGTTTTGGTTTGTGGGTTGGTTGCTTTGGGGTTGTATGGTTGCTTGTGTATGTATAGTTACTAGGTGGCTAAAATGGAGTCGAGTTTAATAGACTTAAACAAATTAGGTCTTGCAGAACCAGAAAGTAAAACTGAATAACTGTCTTGTGATTGACTTTGATGATTGTGCTGATCTTGTGTGATGTGGGGATTGGGATTTAAAATGATAGCTAAGTATTTGATCTTAGAAATGTAGATGAGATGGGGTTGGATCGATGAATTCTAGGTTTGTTCTATTATTGCGGTTGGGTTAGATAAATTATGTCCTGGAATGGAACATAAATTGTGTTTGGAACTAACATGGATTTGTGGGTGGAACAGGGTGTTATTTGGGGTGGATTTTGGTGTCAATTTGTGGTTGGATTTGTGATTGGTTTTATGGTGTGGGATTTGTGAGGTTAATTTGAGTAGGGTTTTTTCAAAGTGGGGGTTGATCAAATGGAATTGGGTAAATGTAATTAAAATGTTGAACCCGGAAAGGAGCCAACCCTTACCCCAATGTGTTTCACCCACCACGGAGGTGGTTAAGGCCTACCGAGGAATTAGTTGTCTCCCGACGGGGTGGTTTTTGTGGTATTGGGGTATTGTGGAATTGGGAAATTGTGAAGTGTTCCCCATGCGGTAGGGGAGCACGGGACCCCCATGCGGTAGGGAGGTCGTCACCGGGGGGGTAGCGGGGGAACAACTCCTTATCCCTAATGAACTCAAATAGAAATGGTTGGAATGCATGTGTTTTTCTTTATTTATTGTGTTTCACGTTTTTGTGAATTGCCTTGTTTTTTGTTTTAATCATGTTTCATCGGAATTGAGTTAGAGGTTAATGGTCTATGATTGAAATTTGTAGGAATTGTGAATTTTGTGCAAAAAAATGGGGGTCGACGGTGAGTGGAAGTGTTTTTAGTTAAGGGTTATTGTATTTGATGTAAGGTTGATCTTGTGCTTAAAGTTTTTTGGTTATATGGTTGTATTTTTGGGAATTGATATTTGGGTTAAGTTTGAGATTAGATTTGGGGTATTGATTGGGATGCACCTGTGAACACTTAATAATAAAGAGAAATGCACGATTTAATGTCGAAGGGGATGAGAGTATACATTGTGTGCTTTATGAAACTTGTCTTGTGATGCTAAACTGCTTTTTGTGAAGCAATCTAAATCTAATATATGTATCAATGGTGAAACCGTGGAGTGAGGACTTTTTGTTATGAAGAATTTTTTCTGGGTTATGTTTAAACTAAACAGTTATTTTCTTGTGTTTCTATTTTATCATGGATTGGGTGTTTTTTGATTTTTGAATTTTGTGACGCCATTTTCATTTTAGAATTAAAAAGCGGCTGTGTCAGTTTCCGTTGCTTGATTGTGTTATTGGATCGCTCCTTGGCTAGTTCGGCGCATAGGGGACCCAGTGGGTTCCTCAGTTTCATTAGGAACTGATCCCCCCCCGTTTCTCTTTTCAGGTGTTTCAGTTGAGTTCGGAAGTTGCAGGAGTGGTGTTGTAATGAAGAATTAGGAAGCTATTGTGGATGACCATTGTTTTAAATTTAGATTCATTGACATTTTTTTGGGGTTGGAAGATTTGTAATCGTTTGATTTGTGATCGGTTTGATCGGATTTCGGATTTCAGTTGATTTCGGTTTTTTTTAAGTGGAGGCCTCCTTCGTTTTGAACTTTATTTAAAGTTGTTTTCTGTTTTCCCCCTGCGTTTTCTCTTTTCTTTTAAACGGTTCTTCAATATACTCAAACGGTTTACCACGGGTGAACTCGGGTCGGTTTGGGATGGGTGTTACACCAGCCAAGGGATTCACCCCAGTGAATCGGACTCAATCACAACCATATTTTCGGTTGGGGTAGTGTGGGCTCCTTCCAGTTCTATATTCATATTCGTACACAACTATACAATTCAGATTACTAATCAATCCATCCACACCATCTCATCATCACATAATTCCAACCACAATCCAAATCATTCAAACGCCTCCCACGCAAAAAACAGTTCAAGGGTAAACGGCTAGCTCACCGGCCACCCCCACCTGCAAGTACAGGGGAAGCCATGTCATGAGTCGTAGGGTTACCCTCCTGTACATCCTTCATTGGACACCCCATATTGGCGGAACCGTCCACCATCCATCGTGTATAAGGGCGTCCCACATTGGCAGGACCACCCTCCTGCAATCCACAACTATCAACTCGGGCAGAACACAGTTACAAACATCATATCCCAACCCTCCTAAACTCGTTACACCTCCATCCATTAAGCATCAAGGTTAATATCTCCCCCATTCATGGCACATAACAAACAGCCCGCTATCATCACGCAATCCATCATATCGACAAGCATACAACAACGACCAACTTTCACAAATGTACAACAATTAATCACATAACAAAATCCCCTTTTACTCCTTCCAATTCATGCAATAACCTAATCCCATCTAAGTCAAATTGACATCCTCCAAACTACCTCACAACGCTAAGCCCTCACCTGGAGAAGATGAAGAGACTCTAAAATGACTCCCGAAACCCGAACGGCCAAGTTCTACAACTCCAAAGTCGTAGCTCCTCTCCTCCTCACTGACAGAAGCCTACTCCGACCCAACCAGAAACTACGACCAGCATTCTCTTCCTCTCGCCGACACGAAACGCGTAGCAAGAAACGGATCGTCAATCGGAGCTCTACAACTCCCGGAATTCAAGATTGAACCAAATGGGTTTTTGGTTTCCTTCAAGTACGGGTTTGGAGAAAGTTGGAGAAAATGGAAAAGGTGAAGAGGTTTGGGGAAAGATGGAAAAAGTGGAAGAGTGAAGAACTCCTCAAATCTGAGTTTTTAACACTCAAACATGACCATGCACTCAAAAAGCATGACACATGCACTCAAAACATGACACATGGCTCACGTGTCATCAATAGCACCCCCAAAGTGTTTTAACTCGACCCAACTCAAATTCGGTCGTCCCGAACTTCGATGGGACCTCAGGAACCCTATTTCCAATGCCTCAATCACCCGAACTCGAGTTCCAACCGTTTGGTTGGCGGGGATGTTACAAGTCTCCACAACTTCAAGGATTTCTTCCCCGAAATCATCCCCAACTCCTCTCTGCGCACGATTTGGAAAGTACAGCAAGAATTGCAGCAATCCAAGCATCCTATTAACCCCCAAAATCCCTAACGACGATCTAACAACCCTCCTTCAAACCACCCAACATACCTACACCAACTCCCCACACTAGGCCATCACCAAACACTCCCTAGACCCCCTCGGACCCTCACCACAACAAGCAACCACAAGAACACACATCAAGGGACGTAAAACCTGAAGCATAAGCTTCCACTAATTCCGGATACCGCCGCCTCATATCCTCCCGGTCTCCCAAGTAGCCGACTCACTACTCGTGGTTCCTCCCACCACCTTGAGCTGCGGAATCTGCTTATTCCTCAAAACCCGAACTTCCTATCCACTATGGAAACCGGCTTCTCCTCATAAGTCAAATCTCGCTCGATCTCCACTTCCTCCGGCTGAATCACATGTGCAGGGTCTCCTTGATACTGCTTAAGCATACTCACATGAAACACGTTGTGCATCCTTTTAAACTCCTTCCGGCAGTGCCAGCACATACGCCACCGGACCCGACTTAGCTAGAATCTCATAAGGACCAATGTATCGAGGTGCCAACTTTCCTTTCCTACCAAAACGCATCAGCCCTTTCCATGGCGACACCTTCAAAAATACCTTCTCCCCCAACATCAAAACTCAGCTCTCTTGTTCGACCATCTGCATATGCCTTTTGCCTATCCTGGGCCGCTCTCAACCTATCCTTAATTACCTTAATACGATCAGCCATTTCTTGTACAACTTGAGGACCGACAAACACTCTCGCACCTTCTTCATCCCAAACACAAAGGCGTCCTACACTTCCTCCCATACAAAGCCTCAAAGGAGCGGACTTCAAACTACTATGATATGAGTTATTGTAGGCGAACTAACCAAAAGGTAACAATTCCGTCCATGGAGTTTGGAATTCCATCGCACAACTCCTCAATAATTCCTCCAAAGTCAGAATCGTCCTCTCCGATTGCCATCCGTCTGGGGATGATATGCGTGAGAATTTCAGCTTAGTTCCCAACGCCGTATGCAGCCCCTCCCAAAAGTGAGATGTGAAAACTCGGATCACGATCAGAGACGATGGACTGAGGAACCCATGCAACCTTACTTACTTCCTTTATATACAGCTTGGCCAACTCCTCCACATTTGGCTTAAACCGAATGGGTATGAATGAGCAACTTTTGTCAAACGATCGACTATTACCCACACGGCCTCTTTCCCCTCTTTGGTTGGCGGAAAACCCGACACGAAGTCCATGGGTGATGTCCGCGAACTTCCACTCCGGAATTGGTAGAGACTGGGAGTAACCCACCCGGAGCTCTATGCTCCGCCTTCGTCTTCTGACAAACCAGACAAGTCGCCACAAAACGTGCCACAACCAGAAATACGACCAGCGATCTCTTCCTCTCGCCGACACCAACGCGTAGCAAGAAACGGATCGTCAATCGGTGCTCTACAACTCCCGGAATCAAGGATTGACCCAAATGGGTTTTTGGGTTTCCTTCAAGTACGGGTTTGGAGAAAGTTGGAGAAAATGGAAAGTGAAGAGGTTTGGGGAAAGATGGAAAAAGTGGAAGAGTGAAGAACTACTCAATCTGAGTTTTTAACACTCAAACATGACCATGCACTCAAAGCATGACACAGCACTCAAAACATGACACATGGCTCACGTGTCATCAATAGCACCCCAAAGTGTTTTAACTCGACCCAACTCAAATTCGGTCGTCCCGAACTTCGATGGGACCTCAGGAACCCTGTTTCCATGCCTCAATCACCCAACTCGATTCCAAACCGTTTGGTTGGCGGGGATGTTTACACCTTAGTTGGAGGAATGGAAGAGGCGTCGACAAGAACTGAAGCTTGTGGATCAGGAGAAGAAGAAGGATTCGATTGGGAACTTCAAGAACGCTCGTCCTACCGGTTCTCTCGAGTTCATTTATCCTGAATGGGGAAGCATTCAAGGCACCTCCCATTGAAGCATGATGCAGAGCCAAACTACATGGAACTCCTTGGATGGGATGGTGACTTCTAGCCTCATCTACTTCAGGGATCGTCTAGCTCAAAGACGTAAAACAATGAGCGCTCTTGGGAGGCACCCATTGCGTATCCTAATTGATGTGATCCTCGCCACCAAGCCTAGCTTCGACACGACTGATGCCGATCCGGCCCCAGCACGGATGCCAGGCCGAGACTACACCAGGCCTAGACCTACGCCAGCACCACACCCGGATCCTTGGAGAGCCAAAGCCCCGAGTCCAGACCCTTGGCTAAGCCTAGGGCCAAGTGCAGCCCCGAGCCGAGAGCCTCAACTAGGCCCTAGCCTGAATTCCAGAAGCCCTGGGCGTGAAGAGGAGCCCTGGGATCCCTTGAAGGAATTTCTGAAGTACAGGAAATGAAGGACACAAGAGTACCTGGCCAGAAGAGGATGGAACCCAAAGACAGGCCCCAGAACTAGACCCGGACCGGGGCATATGCAAGAATGGAGCTCCAGGCCAAATTCCATGAGCTCTGGGCCAATACTAGCCCCTGAAGACCCTTTGAGGACATTCTTGAAGAAGTGGCCAAAGCAGAATCAAGAAGGCCTGGCCAGAATGGAAGGAAGTGATGTGCAAGATTTAACTCACAACATTCAAGGTCGTATTCCACGAGGGCTCTCTCAATAGCTAATACTCACACGGTTCATGGACGGTCTATTCATTTAAAAGGAGTTTTGGTTTGAAATAGGAACAAAAGAAAACATAAAGAAAACTAAACAAACAAACAAAGCGGTGCAACACAAAGATAAAGGGGTTCACTTGGAAAGATAGCTTCATCATGCTGAAGAGGAACAAATGCACAAACAAGCCAAACATGATCGAGGTTGCAATCAAATGACCACGCAAATCCCTTCTATAGACTCAATGCACTCTCGTCGCACTAAGTTCCTATCCTAGAACCACTCAACTTAGCTCTCGCTCTCAAGCTAAGTGACTAAGGATGCATTAAAGGTGTTTGATGAAATGCCAAGCTACAAAACCCTCTCCTATGACTCTATGACCACTAGGCTAGACACCACACTCTCATGTCAATGTCCTAACACTAAGAGAATCATCAAAAGACTAATCAAAGTTCAATTGAATGAAAAACCTAATGCACACCAAGTGTTCGATAAAATGCACAAGAGAGAAATCATGCAACTATGGTTGAATTGAGATGATCTAATCTCTTAGAACACACTCTCTTCAATCCCTAGACCTACAATCCATGTAATCTAAGCACTCTCATGCATTACATCACAAAGAATAGACCAATCAAGCAAACATAGCTATCAATGGAATTAACAACAAGTCCAGAGATCATCTTCTTACAATCCAAGATCAATCATGGCATATTTGTACAATCAACCTCTATCCTAGCACAACTATCTATCAATCCAAGTAAACCTAAGAAATCAGCCACACATGGCCAAGGAAATGAAGGAAAGAGAAAGAAAGATGATCACCAAGAACACCATGGCAATCCTCCTCTTGCAAGCTCCTCTTCCAAGGTTGTGGACTTCAATCCAAGCTCCTCTACTTTGAGTTGCACCTTGCTCTAGGATTGTGGATTGGAGATGAGGAGAAAGTGATTGAGAAGTTGAGAGAAAGGGTTTTGACGAAGGAGAGGTTTCTGAAATTAATGAATTCTTCCCGAAATTTTCCACCTCTCTCTCTTTAAATAGTACCGCTGGAAATACCTGGAATTTTTGGCGAAAACTACACAAGATTTTCGCTGAAAATCTCTTTGAAAATCACCGAGCAGCTGTGGCTTCCTTCATAGGTTTTTGGCAAAAAATCTGGAAGTTTTCGCCAAAAACTTCTTCAAGAATCGGCTCCCAAGTTCCCGGACTCTCCTGTTTGCTTTCCGGTGATAGTTTTCGGCGAGAACATAGAGTTCTCGCCGAAAACCTCTTTAGAAATGCTGTGCATTTTCTTCGATTTTGCAGCAGCCATATCTCCTCCGTCCTAGCTCCGATTGACCTCCCGTTTGATCCTACGTGCTCCTTGTCACCAGTACTTCAATGCCAAATCCTGAAAATGCAAAGAAAACAACTCCAATAGACACGGAATTGCCCTCAAAGTGGCACTTGGACAACAAAAGAGCACTTTGCATAAAACTTCAATAAAAGCATATAAATCATGGCAAAATGAGATCAAACATGGGAGATCCTTAGGCTAATCAAAGGCTTAAAATGCACTAAATATAGTCACATCAAATTCCCCTACGACTAAGCTTTGCTTGTCCTCAAGCAAATGAATTAGAAAGCATCCAAGTTCACAAATGACAAGATCGGTCCCGTTGAAATTCAAGCAATAACAATTTGGCTTACACTGTTCCACGAACAAACTTAACCTACACATGCAAGAACGTCAACCAAACAAGTCTAGACCTCACTATGTTATGCACACTTCAAGTAGTGGTCAATTGGGATACAGAGAAACCGACCACGACAACACCGACTCTAATCAAAAGGGCTTGAAATCGAAAAATGGAACGGATTAGGTGTGGGTAGGAAAATTTTGGAAAGTGGTAAGTGATCTTGATGTGGCTATCGACTCAACTTCATCCGCTTCTAGATCTGCACTTTTCACGCTGAAGCTAGGATCACCACAACAAGGGCCACATTGAGAACTTTTTTTCTTTTCTTTTTTTCTTTTCTCTTTTTTCCTACTGCATACTAGTGCTCGATCCAACACTTCACTTAGGTGTTGAACCTGCCTAGCTCACAGCCTTTGCCTTTGCTAGTGCTCAACCCGACACTTCACTTAGGTGTCGAGCTTGCCTAGCTTTTCTTTTCTTTTGAGCATTTTTTTTGAACATTCTCTTCACAAATTAGCCACTTGATCCTTAGCCCCTTACAACTTCCAGACAAGACTTCGAATAGGATTCCGTCTAATCTCAAGCCACAATCACGAGGGATCAAAAAGGTGATGAAAACATAGAATATGGTGAAAATTCTGATTGCCTTCATCATCTTAGACCGGTGTTATCGAGCGGTACAAAAACACGTATCAAACCAATCAACCAACATACAAGAGTGATAACATCTCTGTTCTGGCCTAGACTCATTTGATATTGGCGCTAACATGCTGGTTATAGGTTCTAAGTGAAATAGTCTAAACGTCATTGTGAAAACTTGAAGTCAATTAAACACCAAAAGTCAAGAACTGGACGATTCTACAAAAAGAGGAATTTGGAAACAATCAAGATCATGCAAATCAAGCAAAGCATAACATTACATCTCTACCACAAATAATCACACCAAACCTCAAACTCCCCTACGACTAACAGGAGCATTGTCCTCAATGATCAAGAGAGAGAGGGTACGGTGGAATGAAATTACCGCGTTGGTAGAGAAGGGCATAGGACATAATAGTGGTGAAAGAGTTCCATGATGATCCTTGGTGAAGAGTGATCCCAATTGCTTGCCAAACCTTATTCAAAAAGCTAAAACAACACAAAAACCTCAAACAACAATTAAAAGCGAAAAAGTAATGATAACATGGGGTGCCTCCCAAGAAGCGCTTGGTTACCGTCTTAAGCTCGACGATACCTGTGTTAGGGTGCCCAACTTAGTACCTCTTTGAGGTCAAGTAGCTTCTTCCACGATGAAAGTTGAGCTCCAAGAAACATCTTGGGAGAATGGTAGACTAGCCAATGCACATTGATGCTTGTATAACACTTGGTACCTTGGGGTGGCTTGCTACCTTTGAAATTTGGAACTTGAGGAAGTAAGTATGGTGGGGAGCCACCATTGAGCTCCATCGTCTCCAAGTTGGTGATGCCACTCGAAGAGTCTTCCAGTTCAAACATGGGCAACTCCTCTTCCATTATCACCTTAGGGGGGTAGAGATGCATTTCTCCTTGGGTTCTTGGCACAAATACTTCATGACCAAGCAAGAAGTTTGAAGGGTACTCACAATCTTTGGTGGTACCACAATAGGGTGGTGTTGTTCACTCTCGTGCTCCACTCTTGGTACCACCTCTTCTTGAAGAGTCTTCACAACATGTCTCACCTCCTCTAAAGTGTCATCATCCTCAAGTTTCCTTGGTTCTTCTATCCCCACATCATCGTTACTTGGTGTGTCCTCGGGAAGAACATGTTCTTCAATCGCCTCCACTACCAAATCTTCTTCCGTGTCAAGCTCTTCGGATTCACAAGTGTCATCTTCATCATCATAAACGTACCCCACCTTCTTGGGCTGATTCTCATTCTCTAGAGCTTCCGTGATGAGATTCATACTTTGGGCTAAGCGATTAAGCCGAGCTGCGTTGTCGTCCGCAATCTTTGAGAACTCCTCTAGCATGGATGGAGGGGAAGAGTGTTGCTCCACCTTATGGGTTTGACGTTCATTTTCAAGCATCCCATTGATGTGCGCCATGCTTTGTGCTAAGCGATTAAGTTGGTTCGCATTGTCTTCCACAATCTTCAAAGCTTCCTCAAGCGTGGAAGAGGTGGAGAAGGTTCCTCATAGCTTACGAACTCCTCTCGAGGACGCTCACTTTCTTTAACCATCTTAAAGAGCTCTTCTAGCATGGAGGGTGGTGGAGAATGTTGTTCATGACTTGTGAAATCCTCTTGATAATACTCTGGCAAGACTTGATGGTAGGGTGGAGATGAATAAGGACATTGCTCATTCCACATGGGTGTTGAAGCTTGTTGTTCTTGCCCCCACCATTGGCTATCTTCCTCACAAGTTTCTTGGTAGTAGTTGGATGGAGTAGGATTACCATAGTATGGGTTAGGAGATGTATTCCACCCTTGATAGGTACCATAACCTTGATTTCCATGCCACGAGTTCATAGTACTTACAACCTTGCTCCCATGAACTAGATGAGGTGGAGAAAGGATAGGTGGATAAGGGACCTACAAACACGCACAATAAACACAACCAAGTAGTACAACAATGCGGGATAACAAAATAACAAAAACAAATAACAAAGAAGCAAAACTAAAATGGAAGGAAGTGAATAGAATGGTCCACTACTAAATGCTTTCAAAGGATTGAGAAAGTCCCCGACAAACGGCTCTAAAAACTTGATGTGCAAGATTTAACTCACAACATTCAAGGTCATATTCCACGAGGGCTCTCTCAATAGCTAATACTCACACGGTTCATGGACGGTCTATTCATTTAAAAGGAGTTTTGGTTTGAAATAGGAACAAAAGAAAACATAAAGAAAACTAAACAAACAAACAAAGCGGTGCAACACAAAGATAAAGGAGGTTCACTTGGAAAGATAGCTTCATCATGCTCAAGAGGAACAAATGCACAAACAAGCCAAACATGATCGAGGTTGCAATCAAATGACCACGCAAATCCCTTCTATACACTCAATGCACTCTCGTCGCACTAAGTTCCTATCCTAGAACCACTCAACTTAGGCTATCTCTCTCAAGCTAAGTGACTAAGGATGCATTAAAGGTGTTTGATGAAATGCCAAGCTACAAAACCCTCTCCTATGACTCTATGACCACTAGGCTAGACACCACACTCTCATGTCAATGTCCTAACACTAAGAGAATCATCAAAAGACTAATCAAAGTTCAATTGAATGAAAAACCTAATGCACACCAAGTGTTCGATAAAATGCACAAGAGAGAAATCATGCAACTATGGTTGAATTGAGATGATCTAATCTCTTAGAACACACTCTCTTCAATCCCTAGACCTACAATCCATGTAATCTAAGCACTCTCATGCATTACATCACAAAGAATAGACCAATCAAGCAAACATAGCCATCAATGGAATTAACAACAAGTTTAGAGATCATCTTCTTACAATCCAAGAACAATCATGGCATATTTGTACAATCAACCTCTATCATGGCACAACTATCTATCAATCCAAGGAAACCTAAGAAATCAGCCACACATGGCCAAGGAAATGAAGGAAAGAGAAATAAAGATATCACCAAGAACACCATGGCAATCCTCCTCTTGCAAGCTCCTCTTCCAAGGTTGTGGACTTCAATCCAAGCTCCTCTACTTTGAGTTGCACCTTGCTCTAGGATTGTGGATTGGAGATGAGGAGAAAGTGATTGAGAAGTTGAGAGAAAGGGTTTTGACGAAGGAGAGGTTTCTGAAATTAATGAATTCTTCCCGAAATTTTCCACCTCTCTCTCTTTAAATAGTACCGCTGGAAATACCTGGAATTTTCGGCGAAAAACTGCACAAGATTTTTGCCGAAAATCTCTTTGAAAATCAGCGAGCAGCTGTGGCTTCCTTCATAGGTTTTTGGCAAAAAATCTGGAAGTTTTCGCTGAAAACTTCTTCAAGAAACGGCTCCCAAGTTCCCGGACTCTCTTGTTTGCTTTCCGGTGATAGTTTTCGGCGAGAACATAGAGTTCTCGCCGAAAACCTCTTTAGAAATGTTGTGCATTTTCTTCGATTTTGCAGCAGCCATATCTCCTCCGTCCTAGCTCCGATTGACCTCCCGTTTGATCCTACGTGCTCCTTGTCACCAGTACTTCAATTTCAAATCCTGAAAATGCAAAGAAAACAACTCCAATAGACACGGAATTGCCCTCAAAGTGGCACTTGGACAACAAAAGAGCACTTTGCATAAAACTTCAATAAAAGCATATAAATCATGGCAAAATGAGATCAAACATGGTAGATCCTTAGGCTAATCAAAGGCTTAAAATGCACTAAATATAGTCACATCAGGAAGCCTAGCCTTGAGCCAGCCCCGGGTGCCAGACGGAGCGCCGAGCACTCCAGACGAGCCTTTTGAGCCCATCTCTCAAACGGCTCAGGCCTTTTGGAAATTTCCAAAGGCCTTGGCTACCTTGAAGGCCCAGGATTCAGCTCCAACAAACGGTGCTCAATTTAGATAATAATTGAAGGAGATAGAGCTAGGCCAATTCCTAGTAGAGCATGAAGGGAGCATTAAAGAGCACAACTCGGATTCTGATCCAAGGAAGCCCATGCTAGGAGCTGTAATCAGGCCACCAATTGAGCCTAATCCAATAGGAGAGAAAGGAGGAGGATCCAGCCATGGAGAAGGGCTAAGAGCCCCGCCCATGGCCAAGCAGCTACGGGCTAAAGCTAAAGAGATAAAAGGCCAAATCAGGATTTCTTTACAGATTCGTAGCCCGAAAAAGATTGACGAATATGGGCTACCTGGAGACAGAATTTGGGCTAATGTCCAACATAAAATTTGTATCCGGTGGAGTCTACTAATGATCTGCAAAAGGGCTTAATTTTACGAATTTGTTTGATATTTATTTGGCCAATTATTTCAGAACCCGTTTAGCTATTTTTTAGGAAATTTCCAGCTTCCTTTTTTTTTGGTGGAACCCTGGTGCTAATGCACCCTATCTTTCGTTCAAAATCAAACGTTCTTCATAAACACCGAGGTGGTCATAAAGAAGCCAGTAATACAAATTAGTTTCGGGCTGCTCTAAAGGATGGAAACCAAGTGGACAAGAATGACCATAATTTGCAAGAAAATCTGCTACATGATTACTCTCTCTATAGACGTGAATGATCTGCACCTCCCAGTTACGCCGGAGGAGCTTCCTTTTTAGTTTTCTTGTATAGGAAGAATATTTTCCCTTGTATGAATTTTACTTCATTTTTAGTGTAGATTAGGATTAGTTTAAGTCCTCTTTAGTATTCTAAATAGGACTCTTTTTATTATTTCTTTATTAGATTAGGAAATAGCTATTTAGGAGGAATAGGAGAGCTTGTTCCCTACTCCTCCACACCTATAAATAGAGGCCTTCGCCTCCCTTGTAAAACACACCTTTGAATCAAAAAAACTCTTCAAGTTTGGTTTTTATCTTGCATTATTATGCAATTCTCTTTTCGACTTTCATCGAATTTACTGTCGTCTAGATTGGCTTATCGTCTAGGGTATTCACCCCTTGAAGTGGCGCCTTCGACTTGATACTTCTGGTTCCTAGATCTTTATAGCTAGTGGGTCAAAGTCTTTTATCCATCTCGGTTCTGAGGTTCATCTCGTTGCCTTGAAGATCAGCTTGCGGTGGTTAGGGTCGTCTGCCCACGGTTGCGGCGGTTCACATCATAATGCATGTTTGGGTTTGATTGATTGCCTTGTTTTGATTGAAATGGGTGGTGATTATGTCAATTTTTTTTATTCTATCACTGTTTCCCATTTCCCCTCGTGGTTTAAACTCTTTACATTGCATAATTCCTTGTGGAAGTGTCCATTCTCTTGAATTGTTTGATGAACTCGGTGTGGTGTTCTTCTTAGTGAATTATGTGAGAACCACGAAATGACCATCATTTGTTCTTTCATCCTATTAGTAGTCTAGGAACTTGCTTGACTTGGTTTAATGAATGGAAGACTTAGAAATGTGGAAGACTTGGTCTAATTTCTTGTCGAATTCGTTAGTTAGATGCCATGTCCAATCTAGATAAGGGATTCCCAAAAAGAAAAAAAATTTGTTTGCCAAAGTGCTTGTACAAAAATGTGAAAAAGTGTCGGTTGTAGGGCAATGTACGATCTGGCATATGTACCCGCCCATTGCTGTAGTCCTAAAGGGAAGTCTCAATGTGGCATTATTCTTCTAACCGAGTCCCAATCGTCGATGGGGTTTAGGATAACGCGAAATTCAAAAGGTTTTCGACTACTCCATACCTGGTAGTATCCACAACCGTTCACCCAAAAGTTAATGAAAAGGCAATAAAGAAAAGCACGTAAATGAAAATTCTGAGTTTTTATCCGTAATCTATCGAGTGTCGGTTGCGTCCTAGAGTAAGTGTAAAGAGATTGTATTGTCTTGCCAATTATGAAGTCGGCTAGTCATTAGCTCGCTTAAATCTTGTTCCTCTCCTACTACTTGGAAGTTGTATGGTTTAAAGTGCGTGGTCGAGCTTAATATCCCGATTCATTGAGACTCAAGACACCGTTTACATTGGTTGACGATTCATGACGTTTTTGGTATTTACATGCATGCATAGGTGCATTTGTTGTTCTGAGTTTTGCTTAAGGATAAACAATGTTCAAGTGTGGGGGTATTTGATGAAACGAAATATGTCACATTTTATTCCCCATAATTGATACACATTTGCATGGTATTTTAGTGTTGATGTTGTCATTTGATTGATAATTAGTCTTAATTAGCATCTTGGGATCCTTGTGGTCCATTTTCACGTTTCTCGAGTTATTTTTATTATTTTCAGGTCATTCCGTGATAGATAACGTTAATATGAAGCCACAGATTCAAATGATGGTCAAATCGAAGTCCAAACGCTCAAGATACCAAAGTTTGAAGTTTAACGCAATGCTAGGTCACAGTTTGAAGGGTTAGCATTATCACAATGCTACGCTAGGTGAGGAAAAAGAGCTAGCATAGCGCCAGAAACCCTGGGCGTGTAGACGGATCACATGCCACTTACACGCCTAGAGCTGGGCGACAACCTATAAATGCTGTTTTTGGGATTTTTAAGAGAGAACTCGACCTTGGCTCGCCTCCAGAGCGATTTTGGCGAAGGGGGAACCTCTCCAAAGCCTCCCCATCATACCTAGACACCATCAAGTCATTCCTAATCATCACCAATCATAATCTACACCTTGGAAACACGAATCGAAGAAGAAGCCGCTCCAAATTGAAGATTCAAGGCTTTGATCTCCGATTTAGGTTTTGTTCTTGTTTCTTCTTTCATGTGTAATTGAACCCTCATGGTTTAGATTTGTGGAATCCTAAGGGTATTTACTATTTTATTTGTTTCGTTGTGTTGGATGATGATGAACTATGTTTATTAATGCTTTTGTAATGGCTACTATCGTTCATCATGTGTTTTTTCCATATCTTGAGTTCATGCTTGAATTTGGCTTGAAGTGTGTTTATGTCATAGGGCTTGAGAGTATATGCTTGATTGATCATTAAACTCGAGAGAGGGGTGAGAATCGAGTCCGTTTGAGTTCAATTTCCTCTTATCCATTCTATCGAACACTTGGTGTGTGTCTTGCATTTGGTCAATTGGTGATGAGCGTCCAATTCGTTAGTGTTTGCCCTTATCCTAAGGCTTCATTAGAGTCTTAGGAACCGTGTTTGATGTTCTATTTGGTTGCAAAGCATATTAATGAGTTTTGTTTATCATCAATTCACTAACTTAGTCAATTGTCATGATCTTTAGGGGGGAAACTTATCTATGCCCTTCCATCCTCATCCTCATTAGTCTTGATTGTTTTGTTTGCGTTGCCTTAGTCGCATCCACCCTTTTAGCCCGTGCTTGAGTTTGATTTATGATAATTTGAGCCATCCTTGTTTTGTGATTGCGATGTGTGTGTGTTTTTGTCCTACCTCTCTTAGGATAAAGTAAGCCAAACCAAGAGATCCCGCGAGAATACGATCCTCGCCAAAAGCCATGTATCTTTGTTGAAGGAGGTTTCCCTCCCCATCAACGAGGTTTGAGATGTCGTGGGACGGGTGCAGGCGCGGTGCTTGGAGGGTCGCGGGCGCGGGTAATGGTGGCCGTGGGAAAAGATGGCTCTAACTCCCATTTCTCCAAAATAGCTTTGGCGGAAACCGCACATAATTAATGCGCGGCTGCGGGGTACTAAGCGCACTCTAAAAAACTGTTTTTGGTCACCAACTTCAGACGATCACTCTGGGAGCTCCAGGGCTTCGTTGAGGCACCGTTTGAACCGCTGAACACCCCTTGTAGCACTCTCCTTCCTTGTAACTTGAGACAACATAAAAAACACTAAAAACAAGTGAAAATGGATTGTGAAAGTCCATAGTAACCATAATCGGGTAAAGAGTCGAAACAAGTTAAAAAAGGCACTAGGGAAATGGGTGTAAGACTCCAATAAAATGTGGTTAAGCGCGGGGAAAAAGTGATATATTTTCCTTTCATGAAATTATCCCACACTTAAACCTTGCTTGTCCTTAAGCAATCAACTCAATTAAGATAAACACTCCTACTTAATCAAACCTAGAAAAATAAATCTTAGGTCCTAGAGTGATGCATTTGGCAACCAAGCAATCCCTGAAACAGAATGGAACCCCACACTTAAATTCCCCGAGAATACAAACCACCATCTCTTCTAAGCTAGCACAAGAGAAACAAGTTCTTAGAAAACTTGCGGAATAAGAAAACTTCAAGCTTCGGGAAAATGATGCTCTTCCCTTTCCCACTTACTCTAAGACTTGGCATTTTTTTGAAAGCTTCATATAGGGAGTATTTCTCAAGGCTAAAAGTACTTAGCTTAGAGGGAATATGGTCACAATCACAAGCCAAGTTGCGGCGAACCTTCACCAACCACTTTCTCTAGCAAGCTTAATTTTAAAATTTTTTGAACAATTAATGGCCAATTTGAGAATCCCATATAAAACTTCATACTTTTACGCGCGTTTAGAGAGGCCCGGAAAAGCGAGATAGACCACATTCTCCCTACTCTTGGGTTACAAAAGATACACCAAACAAAGCGAGTTATCTACCCTCAAATCTTTTAAAAACTAGTTTCTAGAGTACTACAAAACAAGAGACGTGGGGATGCAACTCAAACGTGGAAATTAAAAAATCCTATTTCGGGAGTCGATCACTGCACCAAACTCTCTAAGAATTCAAAACCTCAGAGTAAACAAGCAGAATTAAAGCGACAAGATGAGTCAAACGCTCTCAGAAACAAACGAGCTAAAAAAACAAGAGAAAAAATTCAAAATTGCTAAAAAATCAGGAAGCAGTGAAAGAACGACAAAAACGCAATCAACGCCCAAGACTTAGAAAAGAAAAGAAATGAACAACCAATGAAATAAAAGACGGGTAACCCTCCTCCTAAACACAACCCCTAATCCCCATCCCACACTTAGATAATGCAATGTCCTCATTGCGAGGTAAGGACTCAGAACAAGAAAGGAAATAAGTTATCGCGCGGAAAAAGAAGCTGGAGATGAGAACTCTAGTCAAGTAGCCTGTTCAGGACGAGGACCTGAATCTGGGGTACCTGCAAAAACACAGAGAAAAGAAAATAAGTTACCACACACGCATCACATATTTATAGAAACAAAAGATAAAAAGTAGAAGCTGCAAAGTAAAACAAGGTCTGCAACCTAAATATCTCATAGAGAGTGTTATGTAGGGAAAATTTTAGCAACCTAACATACTAGGAAGCTAAAGCATGCACTCATAATAAGTTTAAAATATTGAATAAGAAAAGAAAAGCACACGACACAAAAGTAAATTGGTCAACAAGCCACAAACAAAGCTAAAAACAAGGCAAATGATAGAGGAAGGGAAGCATGTCACCCCTACGAACCACCACCGAAAACTCCAGCACCGCCACTCTGACGAGCATACTGAATCGTAGTGTTTTTTTTGCAGAAACCGAAGGATCAAATCGTTCTGCTCCACTACTCTCCTTAGATCACTTCGAACAACGGTCACTTCCTGTTGAAGAACACTTAGAGAATCCTCCATCCGTCACCGCCATCTTTCCTGAACTCGTGCCAAAGGCTCATTCCATTCATCTACAACTTTTGCTACTAGAGTCAGAACAACGGAATCCCTCCTACCCTCAACGACTCCATCTCCTACAGCTGCGGCACCGACCTCGATTTCGGCCACCTTCACATTACTAATCCCCTCATCAACAGCAGCGGTTGCGGCCTCTGCATCCGAAGTCTTTAACGGTGGAATAATGTTCTCCTCCTCCCTCCACTGGCTATTGAATATCTCTATGGATAGAGGGTATTGAGATGGTGATGCGCTAAACTTGCGGCATCGATCCACTTCAGCTGGAGGTTCTCCTCAGCGTCTTTAGAAGGCCAGGAAACCGCATCCTCCCTTGGTGTCCCCCAAAGTTTGGCCTTTGTGAAGACCCCCCCTACAACGCTAGTTCTAACTAAAAGTACTTCACTGATGGGTGATTACCCTTGGACAGTGTCACAATGACCTATGTAGGGTGGAGGCGGACGCCATGCTAGACTGCCCGAGCATAGTCAAAGCTAAGTCTATTAAGGCGGTGAACGGTTTCCACTAGAGAGATGGTGTTTCTTGCAGAGACGTAGAAAAAATGGAAGAGCTTCCACTTGATCTTCTTCGCTGGTGTTGTTGATGCGTTGAACCAAACATCTTCACCCCTCGTAAGCCACCTCCAACAAGCATCCATGTGCATTCGCAGTAAATCATGCTCCAAGTACTGTGGCACCTGTAACACCCCACCCAAGAAGACTCACTTAATCCACAAGTTTAACCCATACAATACTAAAGAGGCGCCACAGACTCGAACCAAGAAAATAGACATACACATGAAAGACCAAACATTCATAAATTCATAAAGAGCAACCAATGAAATCTCATTACATAAACCAATAATTGAATCCAGTATCCTTTAAACCATATAAGTAGAAAGATCAACCCACAAGCCCGGTGACCCGCAATATATAGAAACAAAGGGGAAAATCCCCTACAATAGTGACCGAATATAATTACAAGATTTAAATAAAAATGGACCAGTGTTGTCTTGAACCCGTGCTATAGCACCTGCCAGTGCTCGACACATTGTCCAAGTCTTCATCCTCGTAGTCTTCTCATCGGCAAGACGGACTGCTCACCATACCGAGAACAAGACAAGAAAGAATCACAGAAGGAGGGCCAATGCTAAACACTGAGTGAACACTAGCAACAGAGTGTAAAAACTAGTAGGAAACTGTAAGAGAAGAGCCTTTGGCTCAAAGCCAAGGTAAGAACCCATAACCCATATTAGAACCTAATAGTTCTATCCCTTAATCCCAAGTACCAATAACTGGAACACCAGAAGAAAAGAGCCAGTAACTGATACCAACACAACCAATAAGTCAGGTTGGAAGTACAAGCAACACTATTCCCGGCCACTAAGGGCCTCCCGGCCTCTAAGTAACATCCCTGGTATAGTCTCTAAGGACCACCAAAACCTTTACCTTTACCGTTACCTACGGGACTGCGCAATCCAGAGGTGGGTCAACCGTACTTTCACCCAGTTCAACCCATTAGGTTATTCTACTGCTACTTAGCTTGTTAGCCTTTACAATGGAGTTCATAATGAACATCCTCACTACCATACAATAAACGGAAGGACTGTCTCTGACAGTTCCAATAAACCAAGACTGTAAACTAGTACAGTAATACAGAATAAGAAACCAAGCCCGAAATTAGAAGTAGCAAACAATGCTATTAATCCAAAATCAACAACTGATGACACTCGATTTTACGTGTTTATCAGTCTCATTTAAGCTACATTTCCTTGCTTGAATCTTGAGTTTTGGGGTAGCTTAGGGTGTTATCACTCGTTTGCTCTAATTCTTACCGTTGTGGTTACTTTGGTCCGTTATGGGTCTATTTGATGGTTTTCTAGTGTTTTTGTAATAGCACAGGTTTTTACCGTCAATAACGTAACCATGGACGTGCTCGGAAAGCAAGGGAACCCCGAAGGATAACCTGAAATCGATCCAGAAGTCTTTTGAGTCAAAACTGAATCCTCCCCTACTTAAAACTAAAGTTCTCAGCAAGAAGAACCATAGTTCTCACCAAGATAACCTGAAGAAAACACACAGAGTGGGTAGAGTGGGCAGAGGTCCTTTTCCGGTTGGGAATTGGAAACCCTATAAATATTAAACCGGCGGCCACCATTCAAATATACCTATTCCTTGGATTAATTTCCAGACTTCAGAGTTCGAGAGAGAGTTGAGAGAGTTCGAAGAGCCAGGAAGAGATCGTGACGTCATCCATCCATCTCGGAGAGCTTGGTGCTAGGAGTTGAAGATTCAGGAGATTGAAGCTTCAGGATTCATACGAAATTAGGTTTTACAGTTCTTCTCTGTCTTCCTATTTGAAGATGTATTACTTGTTTGTCTTTGATTCTTTTGTATTGAATATGAGTAGCTAAACTCATAGAGCTTAGATTAGATGAACCCTAAGTGACCCGGGGTTTTAAAGCGGTCACGAATCGGCGGTAATTAAATTCAGGTTCAGTAAGTTTCTCTTGCATGTTTAATTTGTTCTTCGTTGCCAGTGTTTTTTTTTCTAGCTTGATCACCTAGTTAGGATTCTTGTTAAGCTGAGGATAGTAGTGAACGTTCGCCTCACTTTAGAACACCAAATCAACAATTAACCTATTCATTGGAGTATGCATTTCTTAGGAACCAGTTAGGGATAATCCACTGCTAGAGTAACTCATAAATCACCAGTAATCACGCCAGCTAGTTTTCCGTCGCAAGAAGTGAGAGCTCGGGCGGTAATTAATCTTGGGAGTTAGATCGAACAGAGCAAATGTTTGCCATTATTAAACCTAAGGGTCAGGAGTTATGGTGGTGTCTGAGAGCTGAATGAATCGGGATTGAAAAACGCTGGTCTTGTGATCGCCAATGTGCTGGTAATCTTAGGGGGATTCGAAATCTAAGCTTTCTGTCGTCTTGTCAAGTCAATCTGTCGTTCAACTTAATTTCTGCTTTCATTTCTTATTTCCTGCTTTATAACTTAGAAGTCGTGGAACTCACACCACGCAAACTTGTTTAAACCTGAGTAATTTGCCGACTCATTTGAGTAGTCAGTTAGAAGAAACCCTTGGAATACGATCTATCTTGCTTTGTGCTCGATAGTTATTTGACTACAGCGCACGAAAAACGCGTTCGTCAACAACCAATACACATATCCCTGCCAATCGTAGAACCAGAAACCCTTCGTGCATTGATAACATTAGAGTTATCGTGTTTATCTGCCCTATTTAAGCGACATTTCATTGCTTGTAACACGGTTTTAGGGTTTTCACTCATTAGCACTATTTCCAACTGATTTTGTTACTTTGGCCCGTTTTGGGTCTATTTGATGTGTTTTCTAGTGTCTCGTTGAGTGCACAGGTTTTTGCCATCAAATAGGTAGCCATATGACGTGTTCGAGAAGTGATAGAGCCTTGAAGAAGTGACCCGAAATCAATTCAGACATCAAACCGATTAAATATTAGAGGAACCTGCCCAACATCTAAGTTCTCGGCGAGAACTTTCATAGTTCTCGCCGAGAAGGCATTCAGAAATTAAATGGAATTCTCGTCGCCGATTTGAGGAATGATTGTGACAAAGTTCTCGGTGAGAAATTCCAAGTTCTCGGCGAGAACTTGTGAAAGAACTAATGGGAAATTCTCGTCGCCAGTGGAAAATATTTTGTACATGAGTTTTCAGTGAGAACTTCCTATGTTCTTGCTGAGAACTCCCCTCTTTTCCAGCACTGAATTGGAAAACCCCTATATAAGAAAAAACGGTTCAACCTGGGGGAGATACTTCATATATTCATTCAATAGAAAATTCAGAGGGATAGATAAAGTTTAGAGAGCATCTTGGAAAACCCCTATATACGTCGGAGTGCTCAGAGCTAGGAGTGAAGATTTCTCAAGTTCGAAGCTTCGCCAGAGTCGTCAGAATTAGGTTTTACAGTTCTTCTTTGTTCCTCCTTTGTATGATGAACTCCTTTGTTGTCTTCTATTCTCTTGCTTTCAACATGAGTAGCTAAACTTGTTTAAGCTTAGATTAGATGAACCCTAAGTGACCCGGGGTTTTAAAGTGGTCACGGATTGGTGGTAATTAGATTTTAATTTAGACAGTTTCTCTTGCATAATTGATTTGTTCTTCGTGTTGTGTTTCTTTTCTAGCTTGATCGCCTAGATTAGATTCTTGTTAAAATAAGGATATTTGGCGAACATCCTCCTTGTTTTAGAACATCAAATCAATCAATTAACCTATTCAATGGAGTGTGCCTTTCGTAGGAACCATTTAGGGTTAATCCGCTTCTAGAGTAACTCATTAAACTTAATCAATTGCACCAGTTAGTTTTCCGTTGCAGAAGTGAATGCATAGACAGTTAATTAATCGTGGTTGTTAGATCCGATATAGTGAACGTTCACGGACTTAGACCTAAGGGTAAGGAGTTATGGTGGCGTTTGAGAACTGAATGAATTAGAATCGGAAGTCGCCGGTTTTGTGATCGCCAATGTCCTGGTAATCTTAGGGGGATTCAAGTCTAAACTTTGTCTGTCAAATCATTAGTCAATCTTAATTCATCAATCTTTATTTTAATTCATTTTCTTTAAATTCGCATAATAGATTAGAACTCGTGAAACTCACACCACGCACATCTTGTTTAAACCTGAGTAATTTGCCAGCTTCTTTGAGTAAACAATTAGAAAAACTTGTGGAATACGATCTATCTTGCTTTTAGCTTGGTAGTATTTGATACCCTGTTTTGCCCGTTATCAAATTGGCGCCGTTGCCGGGGACTTTTCTCTATTTTAATCTATGGGTCGTAAAATCTAGTAAAATCTCGATCAAAATCTTAGAATCTTATAAAATCAATGATTTTTCTTATATTTTACGATTTCATTTTCTAGAGGAAATTACCAGTTTGTACAACTACATATAAGTCAGAACAAAAATAATTAAATTAAATTGATTTTTTTTAGATTTTGATTAATTAAGTTAGAAGTTATTACTAAAAAGTGTCTAAAATCTAATTATTACTTCCTCAAATGACCGCTTAAGAGCCGACATTCTCTCTTTTTCTTATTTAGACTTTTCAAAGTTGGGCAATGGTCTTCTTATTCTTAATATGTTGTTGACTTAAATGTTTCGATAGTAGTTCATAAAATCTTACGATTTTGCGATTAAAAATTACGATTCCAATTTCACCCATGTTTTTTTTTTTGGATGAATAATTTCTTTCACCCATGTTTTCGATTTCACGTGGAATCACGATTTTGACTACATTGCCCTAAGTGACCCAGGGTTTTAAAGCGGTCACGGATCGGTGGTAATTAAATTCACATTCAGGCAGTTTCTCTTGCATGTTTAGTTTGTACTTCGTTGCTAGTGTTTGTTTTCTAGCTTGATCACCTAGACTAGATTCTTGTTAAGCTGAGGATAATAGCGAATGTTCGCCTCACTTTAAAACACCAAATCAATAATTAACCTATTCATTGGAGTGTGCCTTTCGTAGGAACCAGTTAGGGTTAATCCACTGCTAGAGTAACTCATAAATCACTAGTAATCGCGCCAGTTAGTTTTCCATCGCAGAAGCGAACGCACGGGCGGTAATTAATCTTGGGAGTTAGATCAGATAGAGCAAACGTTCGCCAGTCTTAAACCTAAGGGTCATGAGTTATGGTGGTGTCTGAGAACTGAATGAATTAGAATTGAAAGTCGCTGGTCTTGTGATCGCCAATGCCTCTGGTGATCTTAGGGGGATTCGAAATCTAAGCTTGTCTGTCATCTTGTCAAGTGAAACAACCTTTCAATTTGCTTTCTGTTTTGATTTCAATTTCCTGCTTTATAGCTTAGAAATCGTGGAACTCACACCACACAAACTTGTTTTTACCTGAGTAATTTGCCGACTCATTTGAGTAGTCAGTTAGAAGAAACCCTTGGAATATGATTGATAAAAAGCGATTTTACCAAGGTCGTATTCCACGGGGTCCTCTCATAGACCAATACTCACACTTCTCATAGACGGTCCAGACATTTGAAATTGGTTTGGTTTGATTTAGAAATTCAGAAACAAAGGCAAAGAAATGCAATACTAACGAAGACTAAGCAAGAGAGAAAGGTGGTTCAAATCAAAGACAAAGGGGGCTCTCTTGGTGGGTAGTTTCATCATGTTCAAGAGGACTAATTGAACAAACAAGCCAATCAAGATCGAGTTTGCATTCGGATGACCATGCATTTCACTTCTATAGACTCAATGCACTCTCGTAGCACCAAATCCCTATCCTAATACCACTCAACTTAGGGTCTCGCTCCCAAGCTAAGTGAAAAAGGATGCATTCTAAGTGTTTGATGAAATGCCAAGACACAAGACCCTCTCTTAAGACTCTATGACCACAAGGCTAGGCATAACACTCTCATATCAATGCCCTAACACTAAGAGATTCACCAAAAAGCCTTTTGAAACTCAATTGAATGAAAATCCACATGCACACCAAGTGTTCGATAAAATGTCCAAGAGAGAAATCAAGTGAAAATAGTTGAAACAAGATGATCTAATCTCTTAGAACACACTCACTTCAATCCCTAGACCTACAATCTATGCAATCCAAACACTCTCATGCATCAAATCACATTGAATGGACCAAATCAAGCAAACATGGCATAAAATGGCATTAAGAACAAGTCTAGGAATCATCCTCATACAACCAAGATCAATCATGGCAAGTTCTATACAATCATCCCTCTATCATAGCACAACTAATCTACCCATCCAAGATGAACCCTAGAAACTCAGCCACACATGGCCAAGGGAGTAAAGAGAAAAAGGAAGAATGGTCACCAAGAACACCATGGATGAATCCTTGAGATGATCTTCACTTCTCCACTTGTGAGCACTTCTCCCAAGGTTTGTTGGCTTCAATCCTAGCTCCAATGGCTTCAAATTGCTCCAAAAATGTGTTCTAGGGTTTGAGGGTTCGTGGGTATGTGTTTGGGGTTCAAGAGAGATCAAAGAATTCCCCAAAATGGCCAAAAACAAGAGTATTTATAGTGCAGGGGACAGTGCACGGCGTGCACCCCTGCATGGCGTGCACATCTGCACGGCGTGCACCCCTGCACTCTGCAGAAAGCCCGATCTTGTAATGCTCATATCTCCCTCGTCCGGACTCCAAATGACCTCCCGTTTGCTCCTACGCGCTCCTTGTCATCCGTACTTTGATGCCATAACCTGAAAATGCACAGAGGCAACTCCAATAGCCCACGAATTTGGCTCCAAAGTGGCAACCGGACAACAAAATGACGCTTTGCACAAAACTTCAATAAAAGCATATAAGTCATGTCATTTCACGAATAAACACGGGCATTTCATAGGTCATTCATAAGCTTAAAATGCACTAATTAAAGTCACATCAATGATCTATCTTACTTTGTGTAAGGTAGTTATTTGACGACAGCGCGAAAGCGCGTTCATCAAATTGGTGCCGTTGCCGGGGAGCTCTTCTAATCGTTAGAAGAGTTGGCACTTTATTCTTCTACCTTTCCATCTTTCATTTTTCCATCACACTTCGATTTTACACCGGTTTTGTTTGTTTTGCTCTTTGCAGGTTGTTCACAGGTTTATGCATCACCGCTCGTTCACTCGTTCTCAGTCTAAGTCCATCAAGTCTTCTAATTCAGACAAGCAGGGTAGTTCTGCTTCGCCTAAGCAACCGCAAATTCCGAAGCAATCTACTATCGTTCCGCCCTCATCCTTCACACCAATTAAGATCGAGGAACCGAAGTAGAGTTCCTCTTCATCATCCTCATCAGATTCAGATTCACAACCATCCCTCCTACAATGGGTGACATAGATCGCCAACTTCCACCTCCGCTGTGGCCGCCTGCTCAGAAGAGCCTTGCGGACTACAACAAGCCGAGCGCGACTAGCATTCGATCCTCCATTGCTGTGCCACACAATGAAGCTGATCCTGACTATGAGATCAAGATCCCCTTATTGGGAATGATCTCTAGGGATGTGCAGTTTGAAGGAAAGCCGCACGATAATCCTTGCACACACTTAGCGGACTTCATTGCTATGTGTGAAACTTTCAAGAGTGGAACCCTCGACAAGAACACCTTGTGCTTGTGAGCATTTCCATTCTCTCTCAAGGGACCCACAAAGAGATGGCTCAATAGCAAGCCTCCCGGTCACTACGACAGCTGGGATAAGCTGGCTCAAGAGTTTGTAGAGGAATACTTTCCTCCTTCAAGAACCACGACATACAAAGATAACATCGCTAGGTTCTGATAGAAGGAAGGAATGAGCTTGTACGACGCTTGGAATGAATTCCAAGAGATTCTCTACAATTACCCTCATCATGGCTTCGAGAAGAGGCAGCTAGCCGAAATCTTTGCTCGGGTATGAATGAGGAATCATCCAAATGGGTCAATTCCTTAGCTGAAGGGGATTGCACTGCTCTCACGCTAGAAGCCGATATGCTCCACTTTGCTAACCGTGCTTCCAAGTCAAGAAACGGGGAGAGACAAACAAAAGGAGCTAGAAGCAAGCTCAACATTGAAGAGCAGGTTAAGGAAGAAATTGAGAAGCATCTGAAGAAATTGACTACGCCAGTCAAATCCCCATCAGCCTCGGTCTATGTAGTTGACTGTGAATGGTGTGGAGCTTGCGCTCATAACGGAGGGAGTTTCCAGAATTTTGGGAAGACAGACGTCTGGTCTGTAGATGAGGTGAGCTTCATTACCCATGGCTTCCCTAATAACCAATAAGTTTATACCAACTACCGCAACTACAGGCCAGCTCAACAACAGGGAAGTTTCCAAGAGCGATCTCCCTACAACTCCAGCTCTAATCACAACCAGAATCAGAATCAGAATAGCCGACCATCTGGGTCATATCAAGAGCAAAATCCGAACACCCAAGCCGGAGGTGCCTACCAGCTGCCGCACAGAAATCAAGGGAATTACGGTACAACACCTGGCAACCGCTAGAATCAGTACCTAAACAACAATTATCAAGGCCCTCCTGGAGTCACCGGAGGCCAGCAGCCTTAACAACCCACTCCTCAAGATAACAAGGAGACTGATCTAGATAAGAAGCTCAATCAGATCATCTCTAGGCTTGATGATCACGACAATCAATTCAAGGCTCAAGCTATCTTGAATCAGGAGCAGATTGCAGAAGGCCATAGAGTGGAGAGCCAAGTGAACAACATTGCCAACATACTCTCTAGTGGCCGCCCCTTCGGTAAGTTGCCAAGCCAGGTAGAATCAAACCTGAAGAATGAGCATATTAAGACTGTCTCTACTCGAAGTTGCAAGAGCTCAGCTGCTACTACATCTTTCGATCCGGTCATGACTCTTGATGTCATATAAATTGACATACCGGAAATCAAAGACAAAGAAGAGAAGGTTGCTTCACCAAGAACTACACGAGCACTAGAGCCGTCTCTTGCTCCGTATCAGCCAAGAATCCCGTTCCCCAAGGCATTGCTAGTGCGAGAAGCAAGCTGACTAGCTTAAAGAAGAAGAAGGAAGCATCTTCCGCTCCTTCCAAGGGAGAATACTCGGCCATCAGTCTCGATCGCCGCTCATATCGATCCCAGCTAAGTGTTTTGATCCTGGATCTTTTACATTACCTTGCATCATTAATGACATAGAGGTTGAACGTAGCTTGGTTGATCTAGGTGCATCTATAAATGTCATGCCTATATGTGTTTATGAGAAACTGAACTTAACTGACTTGAAACCGATTAACATGCAACTGGTTTTTGTTGATAGATCAATGAAAACACCTAGGGGATTGGTCAAAGATGTGCTTGTTCGTTGCGGTCCGTTCACTTTCTTAGCTGATTTCATAGTCATGGATACCCGAGAGGAGGATGTTACCTTCTCCGATGCCGACCTTTTATGGCAATGTCCGACATGACAATTAATGTGCCTAACGGATCGTTGACATTAAGGGTTGGAAAGGATACTGTAACATACCGTCTCAAGGACGGTATGAAATACATGCCCAAAGGAGAAGCACACTGTCTATCTGTTGAAACTGTGGAGTTGGCCTCGGTCAACTCCGTTACTAATGTCATTCCGAGTGTTTCTTCGAAGATAGCCACTGCAGGTGCTGAACTGGTGAACAACCAGAAGAAGAAGCCTCCGGTGCAAAAGTTGACAAAGAAGAAGGAGGAACCAAAGGCATCGTCTTCTAAATCGCCACAACTTAAAGACCCTTGCGAGACGAAGAAGAAGAGCTCAAATAAGCCCAAGATGGTGTGGAAGCCAATCACTCCACCACCCTCTACCGAGCCAATTCCTCCGCCACCTTCTACCAAACCACCGGAGAAGAATGATCCTTCGAAAGACCTCTTCGGACCATTTGAAGTCACCAGGCACCTAACCGATAGACGAACCTAGTTGACGCATGGGAAGCGTTTCCTACTGTCCGGAGGTAAACCAAAGTAGTATTTCATCAACTCCAATGCGAGCGTGAAGGAAATTCTGAATTGGGATACATCTTGAGCGCCAACCAGGTATCGTCTAGCTCAAGGACGTTAAGAAAGATCGCTTCGTGGGAGGCAACCCACGGCTGGAGTCAGTTTTCAAATTTTTGAGTTAGTTCTCGTGTTTAGAGTCGTTTCGGGGAGCCAAATGTGTCAGTCGTGGTTTCTTATTTTTCTTGTGTGTGCTGTGTGTTCTCAATTAAATTCCAATTTATTTGGGATTTTTCTGATTTTTGTTGTTTTTTATTTTTCAAAGTTGTGTGCCGGTTTTTGCGAAAATCTTTGGTTTTTAAAACCGACTGCCTCCTGTCTCCGATTTCGACAAACTTCTCGCCGAAAACTTTCAAAGTTCTCGGCGAGAACTTTTCTTAAACCCGGTGCGTTTTTAGTCTTTTTTTAAACCATTTTCAAACAAGTTTCCGACGAGAACTTTAGTAAAAATTTATGAAATTCCCCCTTATCCTTTAGTTCTTGCGACCGATCCCCATTTTCAAACTATTCTCATCGAGACAAAACAAAACCATCGCCACCAATTTTCCTTCCTTCTCACCGTCGTTTTTCAACCGCCACCGCTCGACACCATCACCGCCACTCTGTTTCCATCCCTTTTCCGGCTAGAATGCCACCTAGATCATTTGAATCGGAGCGCTAGAGTTTCGATTCCGCTTGAAACGAGTTTTGTTCCGGTTTCCTTTTGATCTTTTGTTTTGTTTCGTAGGAACTTGAGTAGCTACTCCACTCCGCTCCGGACTCTCCGTGTTCATCCCCTACGCCAACCATCTCGTTCCAGGTTCTCCGTATCTCTCTCTTAGTTTAGTCCTGTGAGGACACAAAACCGATTAAGTGTGGGGTAGGATGCTAGAGAACCTTGCATGATCCTGATTGTCTTTCTGTGTGATTTCGTGGCATATTTCATTCCTCTAGCATAGGATTGCTCGGTTCTTGACTTGTGATGTTAAGCTGTCTTTCAATCTTGCATAATGATGCCTAGACTACTTAACCTAGAACATGCAACCAACTTGCTTACGTTGATGCTAAATTGCCTAGTCAGAACAGAAAACTTTTATCACACTTGTAGTATTTCACCTTGATTGCATGAAAATGATCAAATCCGACTAGCAAACCAATAGTGAGCTTTTGATCCATTGCACATAACTTGCAATTTCAATTCTTTTGAGTGGCTTTCTCATATCTTGATTGAATTTGAATTTGCATGAGACCTATTCGAGATCAAACAATGACACGAGTTCTAGGAAGATAGAGACACCTAGATTCAGCTACTTAAGCCAGATAGCCAACCTAACGATAAATCCCTTAGGTGTAAACCCTTGAGCTTGGCCCTTCTTTCGGTTCGTTATACATTACAGCCATTTCCCATGTTTTTCATCACCCCGTTGATCCCCTGTGGTAGTAGTTCTAGATTAGCCTACCGAAAGTCGGTCTGTGGTAACTTGCCTATAGCCATTAAACAAGTGGTCTTAACTATTATGTCCAGACGTGTAAACCCCTCTAGCAACTTGAAAAAAAAAATCGGCACAAAGAAAAAAAAGAGAAAAAGAAGAAAAATTTCAAAAAATTCAAAAAAGAGTTCAAAGTTTCAAAGTCAAGTAGTATAGTTCAATAACGTTCTTCTCCCTACATATGGAAGAACGAAGTCTAAGAAAATGTAAAGGAAAGTCAGAAAAATTCAGAAAAAAAGTAATAAAGTGCTAGGTTGCTTGAGAGTATCATAGGACGAGCGTACACTATTCCACTTGTGTCTAGTTAGACGGTAGGAAGCCATAGGCTAGATTCGAGGGAAGTTAGTCGAAAGCTACACCGCATCAAAGCCAATTCCATCATTCATCCCATCATCCATTCATCATAAACCTGTGTAGTGTAGGAATCGGTACAGTCCCTTGCGAAAGTCCTTTTGACTAGTTACTCGTGTTGTCACAATGGTGGAGATGTGGTCGAAATGCAAAATTATGACATACTTCGGTCGAGAAAGATATCGAGAGCAGAAACACGTCCTTAAACACTGAGTGCGAGAGTCCCCCTTGTACTAAATATTATCTATGTGAAGAGACTAGTCAGTTAGGTCAGATTTCTGCTCGATTGGTGATTGCTCCTTATTGTGTGCAGATAATTAGTGAGACCAGGTTGTTTGGTTGACGTGTATGCATGTTAGGTCACCTGTTCTAGAAGTAGCAGTTTAATAATTCATTGTGAAGGCTTGAATTTCAACTTGATCGATCTTGTCATCTGTGAATCTGAGTGCGTTTTAGTTTAGTTTTCTTGAGGACAAGCAAAAGCTTAAGTGTGGGGTATTTGATGACACTCGATTTGACGTGATTATCAGCCTCATTTAAGCGACATTTCCCTGCTTCAGACATGGTTTTTTGGGTAGTTTAAGGTGTTTTCACTCGATTGCTCTAATTCTTACCGGTGTGGTTACTTTGGCCCGTTAGGGGTATATTTGATGGTTTTCTATTGCTTTTTAGATTGCACAGGTTTTTGCCGTCATTAACATAGCCACGAATGTGCTCGGGAAGCAAAGGAACCTCAAGGAAGCGCCCAGAATCGATCCAGAAGTCACACAAGTCAAAAGCCAAATCTGCCCTGCTTACACTGGAGTTTTCGGCGAGAACTTTCTTAGTTCTCACCGAGGAGTTCTGAAGATTTATACACAGGAGATCAAGGAGGCGTTCAAAGGAATCTCACCGAGAACTATTGAAGACAGAGATTCAGGAGGCATGCCAACTAAAGTTCTCGGCGAGAACTTTCAAGGTTCTCGCCGAGAAGTAAGTCCTTTTCCGGCGGGGATTTGGAAACCCTATATATACTAAACCAGCGGCCACAATTAGAGATACACTTATTCCTCGGATTAATTTCCAGACTTGAGAGTTCGAGAGAGAGTTTAGAGAGTTCCAAGAGTCGAGAAGAGATCGTGACGCCATCCTTACATCTCGGAGAGCTTGGTGCTAGGAGTTGAAGATCCAAGGGGATTGAAGCTTCACGGATTCATTAAAGATTAGTTTTACAATTCTTCAGATCAAATAGAGTGAACATTCGCCAGTCTTAAACCTAAAGGTCATGATTATGGTGGTGTATGAGAACTGAATGAATTAGAATTGAAAGCCGCTGGTCTTGTGATCGCCAATGCCTCTGGTGATCTTAGGGGGATTCGAAATCTAAGCTTGTCTATCATCTTGTCAAGTCAAACAACCTTTCAATTTGCTTTCTGTTTTCATTTCAATTTCCTGCTTTATAGCTTAGAAGTCGTGGAACTCACACCACACAAACTTGTTTTTACCTGAGTAATTTGTTGACTCATTTGAGTAATAAGTTAGAAGAAATCCTTGGAATACGATCTATCTTACTTTGTGTAAGGTAGTTATTTGACGATAGCGCGAAAGCGCGTTCATCAGTAAACGATTTGAAAAAACCTCGAGAGATTCGATCTATCCTACTTCTGTAGGCTAGTAATTTGAGACAATGCTTACAACTTTTATCAGTGTGGAGTTTGTGCTCACAACGGAGGAAGTTGTCAGAACTTCGGTAAAGTAGATGTCTGGTCTATAGATGAAGTGAATTTTGTTGGTCAAGGGTTCATCAACAATCAAAAGGGCTACTCTGACTACTATCAATCCAGACAACCTCAACAACAATATCAATAAGGGAGCTTCCAAGAGCGTCCTCCATACAACTCAGACATGAACCAGAATCAGAATAATCAACCATCTGGGTCATTTCAAGAACAGAAGCCAGGTAATCAACCAAGTGGAGCCTACCAGCCATCTCACTGGAACCAGGGTAACTACGGTACAACACCTGGCATCGCCAGAATCAGTACTTCAACAACAGTTACCAAGGACCACATGGGTTCACCGGAGGACAACAACCTCAGAGATTTGCGCCACATGATACGAAAGAGAGTCAAATAGAGAAGAAGCTTAACCAGATCATGTACGGGCTTGACGATCATGATGCTCAATTCAAAGGTCAAGCTGTTCTGAATCAAGAGCAGATAAATCACGCACAGAAAGTGGAAAGTCAGTTGAGTAGCCTTATCAGCCTCGTCTCTAGTGATCTCCTCATGGGTCAGTTACCGAGCCAGACAGAGCCAAACTGATGACACTCAATTTGACGTGATTATCAGCCTCATTTAAGCGACATTTCTTTGCTTAAGACATGGTTTTTAGGGTAGAATAACGAATATTCAATCGATTGCCCTATCTCGTGCCATTTGTGTTACCTTGGCCCGTTTCGGGTCTATTTGATGGTTTACTAGTGTTTTCATGTTAGCACAGGTTTTTGCCGTCAAATAAAGTAGCCATGGACGTGTCTAAAGCATTGGAACATCGAGGAACTGAACCAGAATCGATCAAAGGAGCCAATTAAGTTCAAGCAATCTCCTGCCCGTTTACAAAGAAGATTTCGCCGAAAATACCTTGTTATTTTCGGCGAAAATATTAGTGCAAATCGACTGATGCCACTTGAAGGATGGTTTCGGCAAAAACAATATGTTTTCAGACCGAAACCTATTCGGCGAAGAGGACAGAAGAAACAGCTGAGTGACCGGCCATTTACACAAGGATTTTCGCCGAAAATACCTTTTTAACTTCGGCGAAAATATCAGGCTGTTTCGGCTAATTTAGGGTTAAGTATTTATACTTAACCCGGCGGCCCAAAGAAGAGACGAATCATATACGAATCATAATTAATCATAATACAACTTTTCGAGATCAGAATTCAGAGAATCCTCTCAAGTTCTGGAGCGAAGAGTTGGAGTTCGAAGAGTCGGATAGAGATCGTGACGCCATCCCTTCCACCTCGACGAATCGGAGCTAGGAGTGTTATCTACGAAGATCGAAGTCTGTCAGAGTCGTCTAAATTAGGTTTTTCAGATTTTTTTCTGTTCTTCCTCTGAATGATGAACTCTCTCTTTGTCTTTGTTTCTTTTGTAATAATCATGAGTAGCTAAACTCATTAGAGCTTAGACTAGATGAACCCTAAGTGACCCAGGGCTTTAAAGCGGTCACGGATCGACGGTGATTAGATTCGAAATTCAATCAGTTCTTTTTCATGTTTGATTCGTTCTTCATTGTTCATGTTTCTTGTCTGGATTGATCACCTAGATTAGATTCTGGTTAAGCTAAGGATAGAAGCGAACGCTCGCCTTACTTTAGAACATCGAATTGAACAATTAACCTTATAATTGGAGTGTGCCTTTCGTAGGAACCGGTTAGGGTTAATTCACTGCAAGAGTAACTCATTAAACATTAGTAATTACACCAGTTAATTAAGTCATTGCGAAAGGCGACCGTACCTGGGCGGCTAGTTAATCTTGGTAGTTAGAACGGATAGAGCGAACGTTCGCCGGTCTTAAACCTAAGGGTAAGGAGTTATGGTGGTGTCTTAGTGATTGATTGAATGAGAATCGAAATCCGTTGATCTGTTGATTGCCAATGCTCTGGGGAACGAAGGGGATTCAAAGTCTAAGTTCGTCTGTCATCCTTGTTTTCAAACCCTAATTCCCAATCTGCTTTAGTTTAATTTGTTTTAATTTCTCTGCATTTCTTAGAATTAGAAGTCGTGGAACTCACACCACGCACAACGTGTTTGCATTTGAGTACTTTGCCAGTTTTGAAGTAGTCAATCATAGAAGACCCTCGGAATACGATCTGCTATAGCTTTTTCTTAGCATTAGTAGTTATTTGTGTGAATCGCCAACGACAGGTTCACCAAATTGGCGCCGTTGCCTGGGACTTCTTTTGATTGTTCGAAAGAAGAACTAGCAATTTATTTTTCTACTTTCCATCTTTCATTTTTCCACCCACTTCGATTTTACGCTGGTATGTTTGCTTTTGTTGCTTGTAGGTTATTCTACAGGTTTATGAACCGTTCGATCGCTCATTCTCAGTTTAAGCCGGGTAATTCCATTCCGCCGAAGAAACCGCGAGCTCAGAAGCAAGTCATAGTCATTCCGCCTACACCACCTATCCCTAATAAGATTGAGGAGTTGAAGGAGAACTCCTCATCTCCATCCGTTTCATCCACTACTTCAGATTCACCACCACCTTCTCCTCCCGTACTAGTTGCTCAGCGCACCATGGCAGATTACTGTAGACCGATTGCGACTAACCTTCGAGCTAGCGTCGTTGTGCCGCACAACGATGACGACCCTGATTATAATATCACAACCTTCGTCCTGAACATGGTCACTAAGAATCTTCGATTCGAAGGAAAGCCGCAAGAAAACCCCCGCACACATTTGGCGAACTTCCTAGACATGTGCGAGACGTTTAAAAGCAGGAATCTCAGTAAGAACAATCTTTGCTTGCGAGCTTTCCCATTCTCTCTTAAAAGCAACGCCAAGGTATGGCTCGGCTCGAAACCACCTGGCTACTACACTGACTGGGATCATCTATCTCAGGATTTCATAGAGGAATACTATCCCCCTTCAAAAACGACATTCTACAAGGATAACATCGCTAGTTTCTCTCAGAAGGGAGGAGTAAGCTTATACAATGCTTGGAACGAATTCCAAGAGCTTCTATCTGAATGCCCTCATCACGGATTCAACCAAGGGCAGCTAGCTGAAATCTTTGCCCAAGGGATGAATGAAGAAACAGCTGAATGGGTCAACACCTTAGCTGATGGCGACTGCACAACACTCGAACCAGAAGCTGCTCTCCTTCACTTTGCAGATTGCGCATCTAAGTCCAGGAGTCTGGAAAGACAGTTTGGAGCAGCCATGAGTCAACCAAGCTATGAAGATCAGATCAAGATCGAAGTACAGAAACAAATGAAAGAGATCCTCGGTACAACTAATAACTGGCCTAAAAAGGAAGTCAACTTCATTGATCACAGTTTCACCAGAGATCAAAGAGGCTACTCCGACTACCGTTAGTTCAGAACACCTCCTCAACAACGGGAAGGCTTCTATGAGCGTCCTCCCTACAACTTCCAACTCGACCAGAGCCGGAATCAATACATGGACAATGGTTATCAAGATCCTTCCAGATTCACTAGAGTACAGCAGCCTCCGAATTTTATATCTGAGGACAATTGGGAGAGGAGAATAGCTAGGAAGTTTGATCTAATTACAGCAAGACTTGATGATCACGAGGAAAGGTTCAAAGCGCAAGACGCTCTTAACAAAGGGCAGATCGCACAAGGACAGAGAATAGAGGATATGATAAATAAAATTGCTAGTGTGATGGCTCGCATTCCCTTCTTCAACCAGGCGACATCTCAAAACGACTCCTCCGAGAAGAACGAGCTAGCTAAAGTCATCACAACCAGGAGCAGTGAGCAGAACAACCTGGAGAAGAAGAAGGGAGCACTATTCGTTCTCTCTACGGGAGAGTGTTCAACTATCGTCTCTCAATCACCACCCATACCTATCCCAGCTAAGTGCTCTGATCCTGGTCCTTTTACTTTACCTTTAATCATTAATGGCATTGAAGTTGAACGTAGTATAATTGATCTAGGGGCGTCTATAAATGTCATGCCTATGTGTTTATATAAGAAACTGAACCTAGGGGAACTACAACCTGCCAACATGAATTTAATGTTCGCTGACAAGACTCTAAGAGAACCTAGAGGAATGATCCAGGATATAATCACTTGCTGTGGCCCGTTCTGGTTTTTCGTTGATTATATATTTATGGATACTCAAGAGACATATTCTACCCTTCTCTTGGGCCGGCCGTTCATGGAGACAGCCGGAATTAATGTCAATGTTCCTAATGGCTCTCTAACTTTAAGAGTTGGGAAGGACACTGCAATATTCCATCTCAAGGACGGTATGAAATACATTTCTAAGGGAGAATTAAATTGTTTATCTGTGAAGATTGTGGAGTTGGCCTCGGTCAACTTCATTTCTAATGTTTCTTCCAGTGTTTCGAGATCAATTGACACTGCAGGTGCTGAACAGATTACCGAGCAGAAGCCAGAAACTTCGGTTCAGAAGCCGCCTAAGAAGAAGAATGAACTGCAAGCCTCTTCTAAACCACCGAGCAGACCTCGAGGAAAGAACAAGAAGAAGAAGACCCAAATGGTCTGGAGACCAAAAATTCCGTCGTCTTCCACCGAGCCAGCTGCACCACCTATTAGGTCTGAGCAACCGGCGCCGGAAAAAGTATGGAAGGAGAAGTCGAAAGCATCTCCTAAGGAAGTACTGACGATCACCGATCCTGGTGATACCAAGCCGGAGAATAACAAGAAGAAGAAGCCGACAGTCCTCATTCCTTCCATCGTCACTGATGTGATCCTGGCCACCAAGCCTGGCTTGGACACAACTGATGCCGACCCGGCCCCGACACTGATGTCGGGCCGAGAGTACACCGGCCCCAGGCCTACACCAGCACCCCACCGGAGCCTAGAAGAGCCCAAGCCCCGGAGCTAGAAGATACACCTGGGAGGATGCTGATCCTCAGCCAGGCACCAAGGCCAGCTCCTGCTCCAACCAAAGTCCGGTTCATGACCCATCAGGAGCTGATGTTGACACCGAGCCCAGACCCGGACCCCGGGCCGAGCCTAGCACCCATCCTAGGCCCCATGCCGAATGCCCAGAGCTCTAGACCGACACCAACCCCTAAAGACATCCCGAAGATACCCTGGAAAGAAGGCTCAAAGTAGAACTCCAAAGGCCTGGACAAATTTGAAGATGGCCCCAAGCTAAGCCTGCCACATGCACAGGGCCCATGCCAGCGCCCGTCAGAGGAGCACTTTTGGCGCAGCGAACAATTGACCCGTGCCTTTTGAGATTTTCCAAAGGCAGTGGAATCCTTATGGCCCCAGGATTACCCTCCAACAAACGGAGCTCAATTCGCAGAAGTATCGAAGGAGATAGAGCTAGGCCAAGTCCTAGTAGGGCATGGATGGAGCACCAAAGAGCACTCCTCGGATGCTGACCCGAGGAAGCCTAAGCTAGGAGCTGTGATCAGGACACCACCTGAGCCTGATCCAAGGAAGGATGCTTGACCATGATGAACACGGGAAATGGAGAGAAGAAGCCAAGTACATCCGAACAAGGAATCCTTATCAAGCTAGGATTTCCCGGTTTTGGACAGATTTCTAGTCTGATGAAGAATGACAGATTTGGGCTACCTGGAGATAGAATTTGGGCTGAAGCCCAACATGAAAGTTGAAGCCCATGACGTCTACTAGTGATCTGCCAAAGGGCTTATTTTTCCTATTTTACTTGGTATTTATTTGGCAATTTCTCCCAGAACCCGTTCTGCTATTTTTGAGGATTTTCCAGCCTCCTTTTTAGGAGTTCTTGTTTAGGTAGGATTCTCTTCCCTTGTAGGGTTGGAGTCCGAATTTTCCCTCTTTTTAGTCTAGGTTAGGATTAGTTAAAGTCCTCTTTAGGTTTTCTAATTAGGACTCTTTTTATTTCTTTATTTTATTATTATTTAGGAGTAGGGTTTAGGGAGGAGAGCTTGTTCCCTCACCTATAAATAGAGGCCGCCGGCCACCTCTTGTACTCAGAACCCCCTTTGATTAAATATATTTCAGAACTTATGTTCTTTTCCCTTCGAGTTAATGTGAGGAGCATTGCTTAAGGTTGACTTATCATCAAGAGCATCCATCTCTTGGCGTGGCGTCTTCGACTGGACACTTCTGGTTCCCGGCTGTTATATAGCTGATGGGTCAAAGTACTATTCCACCCCGGTTTCCGAAGGTTTCTACCTCGTTGCACATTCCAACTTGCGGTGGTTAGGGTCGTCTGCCCACGGTTGCAGCGGTTCACATCAGTTGGTATCAGAGCACGGTTCAAACACACGGACCACAATTTATCCCAGTCTTCAGGTTTGAAACCCTGGATTCATATCCTTTACTTTTTGTTCTTAGAAAACTGTTTAGAAAATCTTCATCTATTTTCTTTCTGTTCGAGTTCTTTGTAAGGGAAGAAAAGATTGGTGGCCGACCAAGTCCTCAAAAGAAAATTTCAAAAGAGTCAGAAAACAGAAAATCAAGCAAGGCCACCCTTGCCAAGTTCATTATTTTCGTTATAATAGTGTGTTTAAGAAGAGGGGATAGATTAGCTTCTGTTGCTTGTGTTAAACCGAGCCACGACCCTACTTTTAGCCACTAGTTGTTGCATCAAGTCCTAGAAAAAGAGCATTAGAAAATTATATTAGAAAAAGTATTGGTGTTCGTTTGTTCCACTAACCATGGCAGGAGTAGATCTATGTCTGTTGAAGCTTCAGTGCCTGATAGCACGCTTACAACTAGACAACATAGAATATTCGTTCAAGAGGTTAGTCGAAGACAGGAGAGCAAGCATTGTGCCCAGCACCGAGTCGAGCGCCTGCCCAGCACCAGCCCAGCGCCTGCCCAGCACTAGCCGAGCGCCGGCACCAGCCTTGGCCCCTGTCCCGGCACCAACCCTGGCACCAGCCCCGGTACCAGCCCTGGCCCCAGCCCCGGCACCAGCCCTGGCACCAGCCCCTGCCTCAGCCCCAGCCCAGCCCCGGCCCCAGCCCCGGCACCAGCCCTGGCCCTAGCCCCGCACCAGCCCCGCCCCAGCCCCGGCCCTAGCCCCGGCCCAGCCCTGGCCCCGCCCGCATAGCCCGGCCCCAGCCCCGCGTCGCCCGACCAGCCCCCGCCCGACAGCCCCGACGCCGCCAGTCCCGGAGCCCGAGCAGCCCCCGGCGCCGCCTGACCCCGACGCCGCCCTGACGACCCCGGCCCGACGCCGCCCTGACCGACCCCGGCCCGACGCCGCTTGACCCCGGCCCGACGCCGCCTGACCCCGGCGCCGTACTATCCACCCTCGGCCCGACGCCGCCCTACCCCGGCGCCACCCTATCCACCCCGGTCCGACGCCACCCGACCCCGACGCGGCACTGGCCTACCCTGAAGCACCCATACCAGTCCCGGTATGGCCTGAAGGCCTCAGACCCGAGCCTTGGGCCCCCGTACCCGCCCAAGTGCAGTCCAAACCCTCCAAGGAGCGTCCATGAACAACCAGGTCCAGTCCTATACTCCCATGTGATTAATTTTATTATTTCTAACGGATTATCAGGCAAGGATTCGAGGATGAATCCTCTTCAAGAAGAGGGGGATGATGTGATCCTGGCCACCAAGCCTGGCTTGGACACAACTGATGCCGACATGGCCCCGGCACTGACACCGGGCCGAGAGTACAACCGGCCCCAGGCCTACACTAGCACCCCCACCGGAGCCTAGAAGAGCCCAAGCCCCGGAGCTAGAAGATACACCTGGGAGGATGCTGATCCTCAGCCAGGCACCAAGGCCCGCTCCAGCTCCAGCCAAAGTCCGGTTCATGACCCTCAGGAGCTGATGTTGACACCGAGCCCAGACCCGGACCCCGGGCCGAGCCTAGCACCCATCCTAGGCCCATGCCGAATGCCCAGAGCTCTAGACCGACACCAACCCCTAAAGACATCCCGAAGATACCCTGGAAACAAGGCTCAAAGCAGAACTCCAAAGGCCTGGACAGATTTGAAGATGGCCCCAAGCTAAGCCTGCCACATGCACAGGGCCCATGCCAGCGCCCGTCAGAGGAGCACTTTTGGCCCAGCGAACAATTGACCCGTGCCTTTTTGGATTTTCCAAAGGCACTGGAATCCTTAGGCCCAAAGGATTACCCTCCAACAAACGGAGCTCAATTCGGAGAAGTATCGAAGGAGATAGAGCTAGGCCAAGTCCTAGTAGGGCATGGATGGAGCACCAAAGAGCACTCCTCGGATGCTGACCCGAGGAAGCCTAAGCTAGGAGCTGTGATCAGGACACCACCTGAGCCTGATCCAAGGAAGGATGCTTGACCATGATGAACACGGGAAATGGAGAGAAGAAGCCAAGTACATCCGAACAAGGAATCCTTATCAAGCTAGGATTTCCCGGTTTTGGACAGATTTCTAGTCTGATGAAGAATGACAGATTTGGGCTACCTGGAGATAGAATTTGGGCTGAAGCCCAACATGAAAGTTGAAGCCCATGACGTCTACTAGTGATCTGCCAAAGGGCTTATTTTTCCTATTTTACTTGGTATTTATTTGGCAATTTCTCCCAGAACCCGTTCTGCTGTTTTTGAGGATTTTCCAGCCTCCTTTTTAGGAGTTCTTGTTTAGGTAGGATTCTCTTCCCTTGTAGGGTTGGAGTCCGAATTTTCCCTCTTTTTAGTCTAGGTTAGGATTAGTTAAAGTCCTCTTTAGGTTTTCTAATTAGGACTCTTTTTATTTCTTTATTTTATTATTATTTAGGAGTAGGGTTTAGGGAGGAGAGCTTGTTCCCTCACCTATAAATAGAGGCCGCCGGCCACCTCTTGTACTCAGAACCCCCTTTGATTAAATATATTTCAGAACTTATGTTCTTTTCCCTTCAAGTTAATGTGAGGAGCATTGCTTAAGGTTGACTTATCATCAAGAGCATCCATCTCTTGGCGTGGCGTCTTCGACTGGACACTTCTGGTTCCCGCTGTTATATAGCCGATGGGTCAAAGTACTATTCCACCCCAGTTTCCGAAGGTTTCTACCTCGTTGCACGTTCCAACTTGCGGTGGTTAGGGTCGTCTGCCCATGGTTGCAGCGGTTCACATCAGTTGGTATCAGAGCACGGTTCAAACACACGGACCACAATTTATCCCAGTCTTCAGGTTTGAAACCCTGGATTCATATCCTTTACTTTTTGTTCTTAGAAAACTGTTTAGAAAATCTTCATCTATTTTCTTTCTGTTCGAGTTCTTTGTAAGGGAAGAAAAGATTGGTGGCCGACCAAGTCCTCAAAAGAAAATTTCAAAAGAGTCAGAAAACAGAAAATCAAGCAAGGCCACCCTTGCCAAGTTCTTTATTTTCGTTATAATAGTGTGTTTAAGAAGAGGGGATAGATTAGCTTCTGTTGCTTGTGTTAAACCGAGCCACGACCCTACTTTTAGCCACTAGTTGTTGCATCAAGTCCTAGAAAAAGAGCATTAGAAAATTATATTAGAAAAAGTATTGGTGTTCGTTTGTTCCACTAACCATGGCAGGAGTAGATCTATGTCTGTTGAAGCTTCAGTGCCTGATAGCACGCTTACAACTAGACAACATAGAATATTCGTTCAAGAGGTTAGTCGAAGACAGGAGAGCAAGCATTGTGCCCAGCACCGAGTCGAGCGCCTGCCCAGCACCAGCCCAGCGCCTGCCCAGCACTAGCCGAGCGCCGGCACCAGCCTTGGCCCTGTCCCGGCACCAACCCTGGCACCAGCCCCGGTACCAGCCCTGGCCCCAGCCCCGACACCAGCCTTGCACCACCCCGGCACCAGCCCTTGCCTCAGCCCCAGCACCAGCCCCGGCCCCAGCCCCGGCACCAGCCCTGGCCCTAGCCCCGGCCCCAGCCCCGACCCCAGCCCCGGCCCTAGCCCCGGCACCAGCCCTGGCCCCAGCCCCGACATCAGCCCCTCAGGACCCCAGCCCCGGCACTAGTCTCGGCCCCAGCCCCGGTTCAGCAACCGGCCCCAGCCCCGGCGCCCGACCAGCCCCCGACGCCCGACCAGTCCCCGGAGCCCGAGCAGCCCCCGGCGCCGCCTGACCCCGACGCCGCCCTGACCGACCCCGGCCCGACGCCGCTTGACCCCCGGCCCGACGCCGCCTGACCCCGGCGCCGTACTATCCACCCTCGGCCCGACGCCGCCCTACCCGGCGCCACCCTATCCACCCCGGGTCCAACGCCACCCGACCCCGACGCGGCACTGGCCTACCCTGAAGCACCCATACCAGTCCCGGTATGGCCTGAAGGCCTCAGACCCGAGCCCTGGGCCCCCGTACCCGCCCAAGTGCAGTCCAAACCCTCCAAGGAGCGTCCATGAACAACCAGGTCCAGTCCTATACTCCCATGTGATTAATTTTATTATTTCTAACGGATTATCAGGCAAGGATTCGAGGACGAATCCTCTTCAAGAAGAGGGGGATGATGTGATCCTGGCCACCAAGCCTGGCTTGGACACAACTGATGCCGACATGGCCCCGGCACTGACACCGGGCCGAGAGTACACCGGCCCCAGGCCTACACTAGCACCCCCACCGGAGCCTAGAAGAGCCCAAGCCCCGGAGCTAGAAGATACACCTGGGAGGATGCTGATCCTCAGCCAGGCACCAAGGCCCGCTCCAGCTCCAGCCAAAGTCCGGTTCATGACCCGTCAGGAGCTGATGTTGACACCGAGCCCAGACCCGGACCCCGGGCCGAGCCTAGCACCCATCCTAGGCCCATGCCGAATGCCCAGAGCTCTAGACCGACACCAACCCCTAAAGACATCCCGAAGATACCCTGGAAACAAGGCTCAAAGCAGAACTCCAAAGGCCTGGACAGATTTGAAGATGGCCCCAAGCTAAGCCTGCCACATGCACAGGGCCCATGCCAGCGCCCGTCAGAGGAGCACTTTTGGCCCAGCGAACAATTGACTCGTGCCTTTTGGGATTTTCCAAAGGCACTGGAATCATTATGGCCCAGGATTACCCTCCAACAAACGGAGCTCAATTCGGAGAAGTATCGAAGGAGATAGAGCTAGGCCAAGTCCTAGTAGGGCATGGATGGAGCACCAATGAGCACTCCTCGGATGCTGACCCGAGAAGCCTAAGCTAGGAGCTGTGATCAGGCAACCACCTGAGCCTGATCCAAGGAAGGATGCTTGACCATGATGAACCGGGAAATGGAGAGAAGAAGCCAAGTACATCCGAACAAGGAATCCTTATCAAGCTAGGATTTCCCGGTTTTGGACAGATTTCTAGTCTGATGAAGAATGACGGATTTGGGCTACCTGGAGATAGAATTTCGGCTGAAGCCCAACATGAAAGTTGAAGCCCATGACGTCTACTAGTGATCTGCCAAAGGGCTTATTTTTCCTATTTTACTTGGTATTTATTTGGCAATTTCTCCCAGAACCCGTTCTGCTGTTTTTGAGGATTTTCCAGCCTCCTTTTTAGGAGTTCTTGTTTAGGTAGGATTCTCTTCCCTTGTAGGGTTGGAGTCCGAATTTTCCCTCTTTTTAGTCTAGGTTAGGATTAGTTAAAGTCCTCTTTAGTTTTCTAATTAGACTCTTTTTATTTCTTTATTTTATTATTATTTAGGAGTAGGGTTTAGGGAGGAGAGCTTGTTCCCTCACCTATAAATAGAGGCCGCCGGCCACCTCTTGTACTCAGAACCCCCTTTGATTAAATATATTTCAGAACTTATGTTCTTTTCCCTTCGAGTTAATGTGAGAGCATTGCTTAAGGTTGACTTATCATCAAGAGCATCCATCTCTTGGCGTGGCGTCTTCGACTGGACACTTCTAGTTCCCGGCTGTTATATAGCCGATGGGTCAAAGTACTATTCCGCCCCGGTTTCCGAAGGTTTCTACCTCGTTGCACGTTCCAACTTGCAGTGGTTAGGGTCGTCTGCCCACGGTTGCAGCGGTTCACATCAGTTGGTATCAGAGCACGGTTCAAACACACGGACCACAATCTATCCCAGTCTTCAGGTTTGAAACCATGGATTCATATCCTTTACTTTTTGTTCTTAGAAAACTGTTTAGAAAATCTTCATCTATTTTCTTTCTGTTCGAGTTCTTTGTAAGGGAAGAAAAGATTGGTGGCCGACCAAGTCATCAAAAGAAAATTTCAAAAGAGTCAGAAAACAGAAAATCAAGCAAGGCCACCCTTGCCAAGTTCTTTATTTTCGTTATAATAGTGTGTTTAAGAAGAGGGGATATATTAGCTTCTGTTGCTTGTGTTAAACCAAGCCACGACCCTACTTTTAGCCACTAGTTGTTGCATCAAGTCCTAGAAAAAGAGCATTAGAAAATTATATTAGAAAAAGTATTGGTGTTCGTTTGTTCCACTAACCATGGCAGGAGTAGATCTATGTCTGTTGAAGCTTCAGTGCCTGATAGCACGCTTACAACTAGACAACATAGAATATTCGTTCAAGAGGTTAGTCGAAGACAGGAGAGCCAGCACCGTGCCCAGCACCGAGTCGAGCGCCTGCCCAGCACCAGCCCAGCGCCTGCCCAGCACTAGCCGAGCGTCGGCACCAGCCTTGGCCCCTGTCCCGGCACCAACCCTGGCACCAGCCCCGACACCAGCCTTAGCACCAGCCCCGGCACCAGCCCTGGCCTCAGCCCCAGCACCAGCCCCGGCCCCAGCCCCGGCACCAGCCCTGGCCCTAGCCCCGGCCCCAGCCCCGGCACCAGCCCTGGCCCCAACCCCGGCCCTAGCCCCGGCACCAGCCCTGGCCCCCAGCCCCGACCCCAGCCCCGGCACCAGCCCCGGCCCCAGCCCCCGGCACTAGTCTCGGCCCCAGCCCCGGTTCAGCAACCCGCCCCAGCCCCGGCGCCCGACCAGCCCCCGGCGCCCGACCAGTCCCCGGAGCCCGAGCAGCCCCCGGCGCCGCCTGACCCCGACGCCGCCCTGACCGACCCCGGCCCGACGCCGCCTGACCCCGGTGCCGTACTATCCACCCTCGGCCCGACGCCGCCCTACCCCGGCGCCACCCTGTCCACCCCGGGTCCGACGCCACCCGACCCCGACGCGGCACTGGCCTACCCTGAAGCACCCATACCAGTCCCGGTATGGCCTGAAGGCCTCAGACCCGAGCCCTGGGCCCCCGTACCCGCCCAAGTGCAGTCCAAACCCTCCAAGGAGCGTCCATGAACAACCAGGTCCAGTCCTATACTCCCATGTGATTAATTTTATTATTTCTAACGGATTATCAGGCAAGGATTCGAGGACGAATCCTCTTCAAGAAGAGGGGGATGATGTGATCCTGGCCACCAAGCCTGGCTTGGACACAACTGATGCCGACCCGGCCCCGGCACTGATGCCGGGCCGAGAGTACACCGGCCCCAGGCCTACACTAGCACCCCCACCGGAGCCTAGAAGAGCCCAAGCCCCGGAGCTAGAAGATACACCTGGGAGGATGCTGATCCTCAGCCAGGCACCAAGGCCAGCTCCTGCTCCAGCCAAAGTCCGGATCATGACCCGTCAGGAGCTGATGTTGACACCGAGCCCAGACCAGGACCCCGGGCCGAGCCTAGCACCCATCCTAGGCCCCATGCCGAATGCCCAGAGCTCTGGACCGACACCAACCCCTAAAGACATCCCAAAGATACCCTGGAAAGAAGGCTCAAAGCAGAACTCCAAAGGCCTGGACAGATTGAAGATGGCCCCAAGCTAAGCCTGCCACATGCACAGGGCCCATGCCAACGCCCGTCAGAGGAGCACTTTTAGAGCTAGGCCAAGTCCTAGTAGGGCATGGATGGAGCACCAAAGAGCACTCCTCGGATGCTGACCCGAGGAAGCCTAAGCTAGGAGCTGTGATCAAGCCACCACCTGAGCCTGATCCAAGGAAGGATGCTTGACCATGATGAACACGGGAAATGGAGAGAAGAAGCCAAGTACATCCGAACAAGGAATCCTTATCAAGCTAGGATTTCCCGGTTTTGGACAGATTTCTAGTCTGATGAAGAATGACAGATTTGGGCTACCTGGAGATAGAATTTGGGCTGAAGCCCAACATGAAAGTTGAAGCCCATGACGTCTACTAGTGATCTGCCAAGGCTTATTTTTCCTATTTTACTTGGTATTTATTTGGCAATTTCTCCCAGAACCCGTTCTGCTGTTTTTGAGGATTTTCCAGCCTCCTTTTTAGGAGTTCTTGTTTAGGTAGGATTCTCTTCCCTTGTAGGGTTGGAGTCCGAATTTTCCCTCTTTTTAGTCTAGGTTAGGATTAGTTAAAGTCCTCTTTAGGTTTTCTAATTAGGACACTTTTTATTTCTTTATTTTATTATTATTTAGGAGTAGGGTTTAGGGAGGAGAGCTTGTTCCCTCACCTATAAATAGAGGCCGTCGGCCACCTCTTGTACTCAGAACCCCCTTTGATTAAATATATTTCAGAACTTATGTTCTTTTCCCTTCGAGTTAATGTGAGGAGCATTGCTTAAGGTTGACTTATCATCAAGAGCATCCATCTCTTGGCGTGGCGTCTTCGACTGGACACTTCTGGTTCCCGGATGTTATATAGCCGATGTTATATAGCCCCAGTTTCCAAAGGTTTCTACCTCGTTGCACGTTCCAACTTGCGGTGGTTAGGGTCGTCTGCCCATGATTACAGCGGTTCACATCAGTCACACTCGAGAAGGATGATCTCTCCAGAGAACTGTTCGGACCATTCAAGTTCGTTGATCATCTCCCCGATGGACGTACCAAGCTTTTACATGCAAACGGGAAGAGATTCACGCTTACCGAAGAAGCCCCGAAGCTGTACTTTATGAACTCCGACGCAAGCGTGAAGGAGAATCTAAGTTGGGATGTCCCATAATACCGTCCAGGTATCGTCCAGCTCAAGGACGTTAATAAAAGAGCGCTTCGTGGGAGGCAACCCACGGCTGGAGTCTGTTTTAATTTTTGTTGAACTTGGTATTTTAGAGTCGGTTCGGGGGAGCCAAAAGTGTCAGTTTGTTTGATTTATTATTTTTTGTGTGTAGTCTGCATGTCATAGAGTCAGTAGCAAGTTGATTGAGGTCGTTCCGATTTCTGTGGATTTAACTGTGATTTTCTGAAGTTGGCCGGATTTGCGAAAATATTTTCAACTCGAGTTGTTCAAAATTTTCGGCGAATTTCAAACCCCATTTTCGGCGAATTCATCTTTTGGTTTTCACTGATTCTCCCTGTTCCTTATTTTCGGTCCGAAATGTATTATGTTTTCGGCGAAATCGATTTTGAAAACCAAGCAGTGCTTTTGAACTTTAGTTTTTGGCGAAAAAGTGTTCTTGTTTTCGGCGAAAACGCACTTGAAAATCCAGCAGTGTATTTGAACTGAAATTTTCGGCGAAACCACCTTCCTATTTTTGACGAAAATAATTTTGAAAATCACCCCCATTTTTCTTTAAAATTCTGGAACCACCCCCTCTCTCATCCACTTTCATTTTCGTTCACAAAACCGAAAACCCCCTTCCCCTTTCGTTTTAAAATCGCCGACCACCCTCCACTTTAAAATCGCCATCACCACCGTTTCCCACCGCCGCCGCCATCGCCGACCACCGCCGCTCGACTCCCCTCCCAATTCCGATTCCATCGAGCCCTAGAACAGCCAAATCGGAGCTTTGCAGCTCCAGTTCACCGAAACCCTCGTTTTCAACGTTTTTCACCGATTCCTCTCAACTCGTTCATTTTTAGCAGTCATGGCTTCAAGGTAAGTTGTAGAACTTTTCAATACGAATCTTTGGACATATGGATTGCTGAATTTCGTCGGGGTTGACTTTCAGTTGACTTTTCGGTTTGCTTCGTTTTGCGTGCCGACTGTTTTCGTGTGAACTAGGTTAGCTGAACTTATAGAACTGTTCTAGCGTGCTTAGGGAGTTCCGTGCTTAATTTCCATATCATTTGATCATGTGTTGCTATGCATAGGATTGATTCCTTAATATGTTGACTTGTGAGAAATGTCGGTTTGACCATGAACTGTATTCGATCGTTTGGCTGTCATATGTGTTAATTCTCGTTCAGATTATCGTGCTTGCCATTTGAGATCATATTTTACCGTCATTCTCCAAGTTATGATAGTCTTGCCATGATTAGGGTTCGATATGCTATAATGTTGACTTTCTAAATGTCGGTTTGACTTTTTGAACTCTGATTGTGCTTACCCGATTTTGGCTGTTCCTAAGTATGTATTTTACTGTCTATGATTACCGGTTACTCCGCTTTGCTTACCCCACTTAGTTTACCTCATTTCTTTGTGAAATTGAGTTTTTCTACTAAGTGTGGGGTAAGGTTTTGGTTGACTAATCTGGTTTCATTCTGGTTTTAGGAACACCACTTATGAGCGCACGACTAAGGCGCGACTTGATGGCGCCTCGAGCTCAGGAGCTGCTGCTCCCGTCACACCCGCCGTTCTAGGTCCTCCACCTGCACTCCCTCGTCGGGCTGGATACCATCGCACTATCGCCCGTCTACCTGACTTCTACTTCGAGTGCTTCCAGAAGCTCGAGCACGTTCGGGGAGCTGACGTGCGCCCTCTTTCCATGGAGTCACTCCAGGAGCATGATGAGGATTACCACCGGAACGTGCATGACGCCCTAGCACCGGCCGGTCTCCTAGAGCTGACTACCATCGCCGCCGAGTTCCCAGACATTGCCCTCCAGGAGTTCTGGGTAACCTTTGATATGGATGAGCACAAGAGGAAGCAGCGCCAGAAGGTTGTCACCTTCTATCTTGGTGGGGTGTACAGGCAGCTCACCTACGATGAGTTTGTTGCTCATCTCGGCATCCCCTACGAGCATTATCACGATCATCACCTAGGTTGGGGCGAAGATGATGACGACGAGGAGTACAACGCGCTATGGAGCCACATGACAAGCATACCTGGCGATCGCCTCGGGGCGAGCAACTCAGTTAAGTCACTCTCTCACCCTCTCTTAAAATTCATTCATATGGTTTGGCGTAGATCCCTTTTATATGTACCCAACAAGGATCGCTACCATATCCTCAAGGAGGAGCTCATGCTTCTCCGAACCATCCGAGAGAGCTACCCTCTACACCCCGGCTGGGTACTGGCTCGCACCTTTCGCTAGAAGACCAGGAGGAAGACGCCACCTCGCAGACTCCTAGGGGCTAACTTCATAGGTCAGCTCATCCTCTCCTTCGGCATCAGCCATGAATATGGTCCGCACATTCCACGACACCCAGTTAGGACCGTTGGAGGAGACTTGGCGGTTGAGTACGACTTAGAAGTCGACCTTAGTCCCCATGTAGCAGCAGATCCTCCACCCAACCTGTGGTCGAGTCCGAGGAAGAAGATGATGCTGAGGAGCAGCAGCCCCAGCCGCCGCCAGAGTTCCAAGATTATATACCCTCGCCTCATCATCAGGAAGGGTATGCTCACCAGTCGCCACCACACATTCCCGATCCATACCAGGCGCCTCCCCAGCAGCCCCGACACCACCCCGCGGATGTTGGGGAGTTGTACGAGCGACTTTAGGAGTGGCGCATCACCGACAACGCCACTCAAGAGGCGCGATGGACTATTATGCAACAACATATGCGCCGCGCCGAGAGGCGGTATGAGGCACAGATGGCATGGCAACGCCAGCTCGGCGAATTTCTCCACTTTCCACCTCCCGGTTCACCGGACCAGCAGTGATCGGGTTGTATTCCTTTTCTGGTGTCTTCTTTTTATTTGTTCTTTTCGGATTTCGATCCAACTTTTTTCTGTGTGGATCCGGGACACTTGTCCCGGTTTCCTTTTTATGTTTCATTTGTTTTTGTTTTGTAGGTAGTTGGGAGATTCCCTTTGCTTCGCTTGGTAGATTCCCTCCGTTCCGAGGACCCGTGCTCATCCCCTACGCCAATCATCTCGGTCCAGGTTCTTCTACTTCACTCTGACCTTTAGAATTAGTCCTGTGTGGACACAACCTGATTTAAGTGTGGGGTAGGATGCTAGAGAACCTTGCATGAACTTGATTGCCCTTAATTGTGTTTTATGTGTGCCTCGTGATTCCATTCCAGTCTCTCTAGCATTAGAATGGCTCAGTTCTTGATTTTTGATGTTAAGTTGTTGTTCAAACTTTCATAATGATGCTTAGACTGCTTAACCTAGAACTTGAGAACCAACTTGTACATTTTGATGCTAAATTGCCTGGTCAGAACAGAATTTTTAAATCACACTTGTAGTTTGTAGCCTTGATTGCATGAAAATGACCGAATCCGACTAGCAAACCAACTGTGAGCTTTTGATCCATTGCACGTAACTTGCAATCTAAATTCTTTCTGAGTGGTTTTCTGTTTACTTGAATGAGTTAGAATTTGCATGAGACCTACTCGAGACCACACGATGACACGAGTTCTAGAAGGATAAGGGCACCTAGATTCAGCTACTAAGCCAGATAGCTTACCAAACGATAAATCCACTAGGTTTAGACCCTTGAGCTTGGCCTGTTCTTTCGGTTCGATAATACATTACAACCATTTCCCATTTCTTTCATTCCCCGTTGATCCCCTGTGGTTGTAGTTCTAGATTGACCTACCGGAATTCGGTTTGTGGTAACCTGCCTATAGCCATTAAACAGGTGGTCTTAGCTAATATGTCCAGACGTGTAAACCCCTCTAGCAACTAAAAGAAAAATCGGCACAAAAGAAAAACGTAAGTAAAAGAAAGAAAAAGAGAAAAATTTCGAAAAATGAAGAAAAGAAGAAAATCAGAAAAAGTTCAAAGTTTCTAGTTCAATAAAACGTTCTTCTCCCTACAAATGGAAGAACGAAGTCAAAAGAAAAGAAAAGAAAAAAGAAAAAAAATCATGTAAAGAAAAAGAATAAGTGCTAGGTTGCTTGAGGGTATCATAGGACGAGCGTTCATTATTCCACCCGTGTTTGGTTAGACGGTAGGGAGCCATAGATTAGAGTTCAAGGGAAGTTAGTCGAAAGCTACACCGCACAAAGCCATCATCATTCATTCCCATTATCCATCTCATTATAAACCCGAGTAGTGTAGTATTCATTACGGTCCTAGCAGGGAAGTCCTTCTTGACTAGATACTCGTGTTGTCACAGTGGTGGAGATGTGGTCGGAATGCAAACCTATGACAGAATTCGGTAACAGAAAATGATCGAGAGCAGAAACACGTCCTTAAACACAGAGAGTGAGAGTTCCCATTGTACTATATATATCCTGTGTGAGGAGTCTGGTCGGTCAGGTCAAATTCGTGCGTAATTGGTTGCTAATTACTTGTCGTGTGCAGTTTATTAGTGAGACCAGGTAGTTTGGCTGATCTGTATGCATGTTAGGTTTCTTGTTCAAGGATCGATCTGTCTAATAATTCATTGTGTTTGATTGAGCTCCAATTTAATCGATCTTATCATTTATGAACATGAGCGTTTCTATTCAGTTTGCTTGAGGACAAGCAAAAGCTTAAGTGTGGGGTATTTGATGACACTCGATTTGACGTGATTATCAGCCTCATTTAAGCGACATTTCTTTGCTTAAGACATGGTTTTTAGGGTAGAATAACGAATATTCAATCGATTGCCCTATCTCGTGCCATTTGTGTTACCTTGGCCCGTTTCGGGTCTATTTGATGGTTTTCTAGTGTTTTCATGTTAGCACAGGTTTTTGCCGTCAAATAAAGTAGCCATGGACGTGTCTAAAGCATTGGAACATCGAGGAACTAAACCAGAATCGATCAAAGGAGCCAATTAAGTTCAAGCAATCTCCTGCCCGTTTACAAAGAAGATTTCGCCGAAAATACCTTGTTATTTTCGGCGAAAATATTAGTGCAAATCGACTGATGCCACTTGAAGGATGGTTTCGACGAAAACAATATGTTTTCGGACCGAAACCTATTCGGCGAAGAGGACAGAAGAAACAGCTGAGTGACCGGCCATTTACACAAGGATTTTCGCCGAAAATACCTTGTTAATTTCGGCAAAAATATCAGGCTGTTTCGGCTAATTTAGGGTTAAGTATTTATACTTAACCCGGCGGCCCAAAGAAGAGACGAATCATATACGAATCATAATTAATCATAATACAACTTTTCGAGATCAGAATTCAGAGAATCCTCTCAAGTTCTGGAGCGAAGAGTTGGAGTTCGAAGAGCCGGATAGAGATCGTGACGCCATCCCTTCCACCTCGACGAATCGGAGCTAGGAGTGTTATCTACCGAAGATCGAAGTCTGTCAGAGTCGTCTAAATTAGGTTTTTCAGATTCTTTTCTGTTCTTCCTCTGAATGATGAACTCTCTCTTTGTCTTTGTTTCTTTTGTAATAATCATGAGTAGCTAAACTCGTTAGAGCTTAGACTAGATGAACCCTAAGTGACCCAGGGCTTTAAAGCGGTCACGGATCGGCGGTGATTAGATTCGAAATTCAATCAGTTCTTTTTCATGTTTGATTCGTTCTTCATTGTTCATGTTTCTTGTCTGGATTGATCACCTAGATTAGATTCTGGTTAAGCTAAGGATAGAAGCGAACGCTCGCCTTACTTTAGAACATCGAATTGAACAATTAACCTTATAATTGGAGTGTGCCTTTCGTAGGAACCGGTTAGGGTTAATTCACTGCAAGAGTAACTCATTAAACATTAGTAATTACACCAGTTAATTAAGTCATTGCGAGAGGCGACCGTACCCGGGCGGCTAGTTAATCTTGGTAGTTAGAACGGATAGAGCGAACGTTTGTCGGTCTTAAACCTAAGGGTAAGGAGTTATGGTGGTGTCTTAGTGATTGATTGAATGAGAATCGAAATCCGCTGATCTGTTGATTGCCAATGCTCTGGGGAACGAAGGGGGATTCAAAGTCTAAGTTCGTCTGTCATCCTTGTTTTCAAACCCTAATTCCCAATCTGCTTTAGTTTAATTGGTTTTAATTTCTCTGCATTTCTTAGAATTAGAAGTCGTGGAACTCACACCACGCACAACGTGTTTTCATTTGAGTACTTTGCCAGTTTTGAAGTAGTCAATCATAGAAGACCCTCGGAATACGATCTGCTATAGCTTTTTCTTAGCATTAGTAGTTATTTGTGTGAATCGCCAACGACAGGTTCACCACAAACCCAAGGAATGAACAAGTTAAGGCCATCTCTACAAGAAGCGGTAACCAACTAGCTGGCCCTACATTTCCTGACCCGGTCATGATTCCTGATTACATAACCATTGATATGCTAGAGGTCAAGGAAGAAGACAAAGAGTCTGTTTCCTAAGGCCTTGCAATCAAAGGAAAAAGACCACGACACCCGGGTATGGATACTTCAAGAAAACGGAGGTCAAAATACTAGTCACCGAAGCTATCCAGATGATACCATAGGTTTGAAAAGTCGTGAATGATCTTGCAAAAAAACAAGAAGAAGGGAGAGGTGTCTTCCATCTCTGTTAATGAGGAATGCTCCACCGTCCTCTGCCAGACACCATCTATACCTCCCCAAGCTAAGTGTAACGATCCCGGTTCATTTACTTTACCATGAACTATTAATGGTATTAAAATTGACCATATGATGCTGCAGTTTTAGCGGTATCAAATAACTACCAAGCTGGAAAGCTAAGCAGATCGTATTCCACAGGGTTTCTTCAAATTGACTACTCAAAGATGTTGGCAAATTACTCGATTTAAACAGGTTGTGCGTGGTGTGAGTTCCACGGCTTCTAAACTAAGATGAAGGGAAATTAAAATGAAAATAAAAGACAGGATGATTGGTTGGTTTAGACAGACGGCAGACAAGCTTAGATTTCGAATTCCCCTTAGATCACCAAGGCAACAGCAATCAACAGATCAGCGGATTTCAATTCTCGTTCAATCAATTTCTATACACCACTATAACTCCTGACCCCTAGGTTTAAAACCGGCGAACGTTCGCTCTATCCGTTCTAACTACCAAGATTAATTAGTCGCCCGGGTACGGTCGCCTCTCGCAATGACTTAACTTAACTGGTGCAATTACTAATGATTTATGAGTTACTCTTGAAGCAGATTAACCCTAACTGGTTCCTACGAAAGGCACACTCCAATGATTAGGTTAACTGGTTGCATTGATGTTTTAAGGAGAGGCGAGCGTTCGCTTCTATCCTCCACTTAACAAGAATCTAAACTAGGTGATCATGAAAGACAAGTTTATGCGCCAAAGCAGGGAGATGTCTGGCGACTAACCCTAGCTTGCAAAAACCTAATCTAGGCGACCAACCAGAAAAGAAACATAAACAATCAAGAACAAAACAACCATGCAAGAGAAACTGATTGAACTTTGAATCTAATTACCGCCGATCCGTGACCGCTTTTAAGCCTTGGGTCAGTTAGGGTTCATCTAATATAAGCTCTACGAGTTTAGCTACTCATATTAGAAACAAGAGAATCGAAAACAAACAAGGAATACATCTCAGGTAGGAAGAACAGAGAAGAACTGTAAAACCTAATTTGACGAATTCGTGAAGCTTCAATCTCCGGTAATCTTCAATCCAAGCTCCGAGTCTCCGAGGTGAAGGGATGGCGTCACGATCTCTCCACGATTCTTTGAACTCTCTAAACTCTCCCTCTCCCTTCTAGGTCTGGAAATTATGATTGATATTCTGAGGTATCTTTTATTTGGGCCGCCGGTTAAGTATTTATACTTAACGCTAATTCAGCCGGATTTCTTCTGATATTTTCGCCGTAAATATTGAGGAATTTTTGGCAAAAATTCCTTTGTAAATGGATGGTCCGCCGGCTGCTTTCTCCTGTAATTTTCGGTCCAATAGTTTTCGTCGAAAACTTAGGTTTTCGCCAAAAATTTCCTTCAGTCGGCATCAGTGATTTGTGAACATACTTTCGCCGAAAATCCTAGTGTATTTTCGGCGGAAATCCCTTTGTAAACCGGGGCAGGAATTGTTTCGACTTGATTGGCTCCTTTGATCGATTCCGATGCAATTCCTCGAGGTTCCAACGCCTTAGACAAGTCCTTGGCTACTTTATTTGACGACAAAAACCTGTGCTAACATAAAAACACTAGAAAACCATCAAATAGACCCGAAACGGGCCAAGGTAACACAAATGGCACGAGATAGGGCAATTGATTGAATATTCGCTATTCTACCCTAAAAATGATGTCTTAAGCAAGGAAATGCCGCTTAAATCAGGCTGATAATCACGTCAAATCGAGTGTCATCAAAATACCCCACACTTAAGCTTTTGCTTGTCCTCAAGCAAACTGAATAGAAACGCTCATGTTCACAATTGATAAGATCGATTAAATTGGAGTTCAATCAATCACAATGAATTATTAGACAGCTAATTCCTAGAACAAGAAACCTGACATGCATACAGATCAGCCAAACAACCTTGTCTCACTAGTAAACTGCACACAACAAGTAATTGTAACCAATTATGCACGAATTTGACCTGACCGACCAGACTCCTCACACAGGAAATATTTAGTAAAATGGGGGACTCTCACTCTCTGTGTTTAAGGACGTGTTTCTGCTCTCAATCGTTTTCTATTACTGAATTCTGTCATAAGTTTGCATTTCGACCACATCCCCACCACTGTGACAACACGAGTATCTAGTCAAGAAGGACTTCACTGCTAGGACCGTAATGAATTCTACACTACAAGGGTTTATGATGCGATGGATGATGGGAATGTATGATTATGGCTTGTGCGGTGTAGCTTTCGACTAACTTCCCTCGAATCTAATCTATGGCTTCCTACCGTCTAACCAGACACGGGTGGAATAATGAACGCTCGTCCTATGATACCCTCAAGCAATCTATCACTTGTTTTCTTTTACATACACATTTTTTCTCTTTTTCTGACTTTTCTTTTGGCTTCATTCTTCCATTTGTAGGGAGAAGAACGTTTATTTGAACTATACTTTGAAACTTTTCTGATTTTTCCTTTACTTTTCATTTTTTTCGAATTTTTCTTCTTCTTTTCTTACTTGATTTTTTTTTCTTTTGTGTCGATTGTTTCTTTTAGTTGCTAGAGGGGTTTACACGTCTGGACATAATAGCTAAAACCACCTGTTTAATGGCTATAGGCAGGTTACCACAAACTGACTTCCGGTAGGTCAATCTAGAACTACAACCACAGGGGATCAACGGGGAAATGAAAGAATGGGAAATGGTTGTAATGTATTATCGAATCGAAAGAACAGGCCAAGCTCAAGGGTCTACACCTAATGGATTTTATCGTTAGGTAGGCTATCTAGCTTAGTAGCTGAATCTAGGTGCCCCTATCATTCTAGAACTCGTGTCATCGTGTGGTCTCGAGTAGGTCTCATGCAAATTCTAACTCATTCAAGCAAACAGAAACCACTCAAAAAGAATTGAAATTGCAAGTTACGTGCAATGGATCAAAAGCTCACATTTGGTTTGCTAGTCGGATTCGGTCATTTTCATGCAATCAAGGCTACAAACTACAAGTGTGATTTTTAAAAAATCTGTTCTGATCAGGCAATTTAGCATCAAAGTATACACGTTGGTTTTCAGGTTCTAGGTTAAGCAGTCTAAGCATCATTATGACAGATTGAACAACAACTTAACATCAAAAATCAAGAACCGAGCAATTCTAATGCTAGAGAAACTGGAAAGGCACCGAGAAACACACAACACACAATTAAGGGCAATCAAGTTCATGCAAGGTTCTCTAGCATCCTACCCCACACTTAAACCGTTCTGTGTCCTCACAGACTAAACTAGAGTAGAGATATACGAAGAACCTGGAATGAGATGGTTGGTGCAGGGGATGAGCACGGATAGCCCGGAGCGGAGCGGAGTAGCTACTCGAGTTCCTCTCGTCAGTGCGGAGCATGTGCTACTGGTACCCGACACGGCCATGGAAAGCCAGTGGAAGGCCCTGGACGGCGGGTGTGACGGGAGCGGAAGCTAGAGCCGGTGTCAAGTCACGCCTTGGTCCTGCGCTCATGAGTGACATTCCTAAGACCAGAAATGACCAGATTAGTTAACTAATAACCCACCCCACACTTAGTCGAAAAACTCAATTTCACAAAGAAATGAGGAAAACAGAGTGGGGGTAAGCAAAGTAAGTAACCGGTAATCACAATAAATCACAAAGTATGCATGTGTCTATTCGGAATGCTCATGACATAGTTAGGGATCAGAAGTCAAACCGACTTTCAAAAAGTCAACATCATAGCACATTGAACCCTAATCTTGGCAAGACTATCTCAAAGCGGGAAACGACGGTATAAAATAAACTCAGAAGGCAAGCCCAGATATATGAACGTGAAAGAACACTTATGGCAGCCAAACAAGCATAGAAAATTCATGGTCAAACCGACACTTCACAAAAGTCAACACCGCAAAGAATTTATCTTTAAGCATAGCAACACACGATCAAATGGTATTTAAAAATGAAGAAGAGAGGAGAGAGAGATTGAATCTGGATTTTAACACGAAAATTTGGTTGATTTTCAAAGGAATTTTCGGCGAAAATAAGTGCAAGTTTTCGCCGAAAATCTTAGTTAAAAAGTATTGCCGGTTTTCAAAGGGATTTTCGCCGAAAACATAGGTTATTTTCGCCGAAAATTTTGACCTGCACGATTGAAAATATTTTCACAATCCCGGCAAACTTCAGAAAATCATAGTTAAATCCACAAAAATCGGAACAACCTCAAACGACTTGCGATTGACACTACGACACACAGACTACACACGAAAAATAAGAAACAAACAAACTGACACTTTTGGCTCCCCCGAACCGACTCTAAAACACTAAGGTTGACACAAATGAAAAACTGACTCCAGCCGTGGGTTGCCTCCCACGAAGCGCTCTTGCTTAACGTCTTTGAGCTGGACGATACCTGGACGACGATCAGGAGACATCCCAACTCAGGATTTCTCTTAGGCCCGAGTCGGAGTTCTTGAAATATCCTCCGGAAAATGTGAACTTCTTCTCGTTTGCGTGAATTATCTTGGTTCGTTCTTCGGGAAGATGACCAGAATTTTTACAAGGCCTGAATAGTTCTTTCGAAGAAGCGTCCTTCAGAGGATCATTCTTCCCTGGTCGCTCAGTAGACGGGGGCTGAGCAATCGGCTTCCAAACCGCATTCGTCTTCTCTTTATTCTCCTTCTTTATCTCGCCAGGATCTTTAATGTTTGTCGATTCATGAGGGGACGCCGTCGGATCATCCTTCTTTCCTGGCTCTTGTGCCGGCAGCTCATTCTTTAGATTAGGGACCTGTCCAACACCTGGCAAGAAGATTTCTGCAGAAACTCTAGATTTTTCATTAGTAACGGAGTTGACCGAAGCCAACTCCACAGCTTCAACAGATAAACAATGCATCTCTTCTTTACTGGGACTTGCATACCGTCCTTGAGGCGGAATGTCATGGTATCCTTGCCGACCCTTAATGTCAACGAGCCATTCGGGACATTAATGGTAATTGATACGCGAGATTTAACTCACAACTATCAAGGTCGTATTCCACGAGGGCTCTCTCAAAAGCTCGTACTCACACGGTTCATGGACGGTCTATTCATTTAAAAAGAGTTTTGGTTTGAAATAGGAGCAATTAAAAACATAAAAGAAACTAACAAGAAAGCAAATGAAAAGGGTGCAAATCAAAGGTAAAGGAGGTTAACTTGGAAAGATAGCTTCGTCATGCTCAAGAGGTATAAATGCACAAACAAGCCAAACATGATCGAGGATGCAATCGAATGACCACGCAAATCCCTACTATAGACTCAATGCACTCTCGTCGCACCAAATCCCTATCCTAAAACCACTCAACCTAGGCTCTCGCTCTCAAGCTAAGTGACTAAGGATGCATTAAAGGTGTTTGATGAAATGCCAAGCTACAAAACCCTCTCCTATGACTCTATGACAACTAGGCTAGACACCACACTCTCATGTCAATGTCCTAACACTAAGAGAATCATCAAAAGACTAATCAAAGTTCAATTGAATGAAAAACCTAATGCACGCCAAGTGTTCGATAAAATGAACAAGTGAGAAATCATGCAACCATGGTTGAATTGAGATGATCTAATCTCTTAGAACACACTCCCTTCAATCCCTAGACCTACAATCCATGTAATCCAAGCACTCTCATGCATTACATTACAAATAATAGACCAATCAAGCCATAGCCATCAATGGAATTAACAACAAGTCATAGAGACCATCCTCATACAATCCAAGAACAATCATAGCATATTTGTACAATCAACCTCTATCCTAGCACAATTAATCTATCAATCCAAGGAAACCTAGGAAATCAGCCACACATGGCCAAGGGTACACAAGAGAAAGAAAGAGAGATGGTCACCAAGGGTTCCATGGCAATCCTCTTCTTGCAAGCTCCTCTCCCCAAGGTTGTGGGCTTCAATCCAAGCTCCTTACTCCAATTTGCACCTTGCTCTAGGGTTGTGAGGATTGGTTGATGAGGAGAAAGGGTGATTGGCGATGATGAGGATGAGTTGAGAGAGAGAGTCGGCGATTGTAAAAATAATAATGGAAAATCCCCCCTTCAATTTTCGCCCCTCCTTCTTTATATAGCACGCCGGGAAAGGCTGATATTTTCGGCGAAAATGTGTGAAGATTTCGCCAAAAATATACTTGAAAATCTCCGACCGCTGCTGCATTTCTTCTAAAGTTTTCGGCGAAAACTTTGAATGTTTTCGCCGAAAATATCCTCAATGACCGAAGGCCTTCTGTCTGCTTCCAGTTTTCGATCCGAGAACTTGACAATTTCGCCGAAAGCTTCCTTTTCGGCGAAAATCCTATGATATTTTCGCCGAAAAGGTCTTCAGCTGAAAGTCGTATTTTCTCCAATTTTGCAACGTCCATATCTCCTCCATCCTAGCTCCGATTGACCTCCCGTTTGATCCTACGTGCTCCTTGTCACCAGTACTACAATGCCAAGACCTGAAAATACACAGAAAACAGCTCCAATAGACATGGAATTGGCCTCAAAGTGGCAACCGGGCAACAAAAGGACACTTTGCACAAAACTTCAATAAAAGCATATTAATCATAGCAAAATGAGATCAAACATGGGAAATCCTTAGGCTAATCGAAGGCTTAAAATGCACTAAATAACGTCACATCAGTAATGCCGGCTGTTGCCATGAACGGTCGGCCTAGGAGAAGAGTGACATCTTTCTCTCGAGTATCCATAACAACAAAGTCAGTCAGAAAAGTAAAAGGACCACAACGGACAGCCACATTTTCTATTATTCCCCTAGGTAGTTTAACAAATCTGTCGGCAAACACTAAATGCATGCTAATTGGTTTCAACCCTCCTAGGTTCAATTTCTCAAACAGGCAAGTAGGCATAACATTGATAGAAGTACCTAGATCAATTACACTACGATCAATCTTCACATCATTAATAATGCAAGGCAAAGTAAAAGCACCGGGATCTCGACACTTAGCTGGGGGAGGTATGGGTGTCGCCTGGCTCTGGTTGGCGGAACATTCTTCCTCGAGGGAGACGGAAGACAACTCTTCCTTCTTCTTGTTCTTTGCATGATCCTTTGCGATTTTGTCAGCCTCCGGTATCACCTGGATAGCATCAGTAACTGGTGTATTCATATTCATGTTCTTCAAGTATCCATGCCACTTTCTGTACCGGGTATCATGATCTTTCTCCTTTGATTGTGCGGCCTTAGGAAACGGAATCGGAGCCAGATATGATGGAGGGGGTGGCGCAGGAGATTTCTTTGTCAGGGCAGGCGGGCCAGTCACCTCCTTCTCGATCTCTGGCTTATCAATGGCTATAGCAGCAGGAGCCAAGACCGGGTCAGGAGCTTTAGGACCAGCTAATTGCTTGCCGCTTCTTGTGGAGATGGCCTTGACGTGCTCCTCCCTAATGGTAGAGTCGTCTCGAACTGATGATTGATTAAGGAGGGGGCTACTAGTTACCAGACTAAACATGTTAGTCAACATGCTCTCCATTCTTTGACCTCGAGCTTCATGTTCTTGATTTAAGTCGGCTTGAAGCTTGAATTTCTCCTCATACCTATCGAGCCTTGGCATGATCAGGTCGAACTTTTTGTCCACCTCGATATCCCTTGTGTTCCTTGATGTAGATCTCTGAGGTTGATCTTGATAACTATCGCTCAAGTACTGATTCTGACTCTGGTTGAATCCGAAGTTGTAAGGAGGACACTCTTTGAAGCTTCCTTGTTGTTGAGGAGGTTGTCTAAACTGACGATAGTCAGGGTAGCCTCTTTGATTGTTGGTGAAGCCTTGATCAATAAAGTTCACTTCCTCTGAAGACCAGTTACCGAAAATCTTCTTCATTTCTTTCTGCACTTCAATCTTGATCTTATCTTCACGGCTTGGTCGGCTCTTAGTTGCTCCAAACTGTCTCTCCCAGCTTCTCGACTTAGATGCGCAGCTTGCAAAGTGAAGAAGAGCAGCTTCCGGTGAGAGTGCGGTGTAATCTCCATCAGCTAAGGAGTTAACCCATTCAGATGACTCTTCGTTCATACCCCAAGCAAATGTATCGGCCAGCTGCCTCTGAGTGAAGCCATGATGAGGGCAGCTGTGGAGGAGTTCCTGGAATTTATTCCAAGTGTCATATAAGCTCATTCCTTCTTTCTGTCTGAACCTTGAGATGCTATTTCTGTAAGCATTTGTTTTGGAAGGAGGGAAGTATTCCTCTATGAATTCTTGAGCAAGATCCTCCCAGTTGGTGTAGTGACCGGGTGGCTTGCTAAGGAGCCATCTCTTTGCGGCGCCTCGAAGTGAGAATGGGAAGACTCGCAAGCACAAGGTATCCTTATCGAGGCTCCGACTCTTAAAGGTCTCGCAAAAAGCAAGGAAATCCGCCAAGTGTGTGCATGGATTATCGTGAGGCTTCCCTTCAAACTGTAGATCCCTAGAGATCATTTCCAAGAAGGCAGTCTTGATCTCATAGGCAGGACCGTCTTCATTGTGCGACACGAAGATGGAAGACCGAATGCTAGCAGCACTTGGCTTATTGTAATCTGCAAGACTCTTTTGAGCAGCCATTGCGGTAGGGAAGATGGAACGGAAGTGATTCGATTATGTACCTGCTATGATCTGCAAGGGACAAAAACAAGCACAACCGGTGTAAAATCAAAGTGTGACGGGAAATGAAAGATGGAAAGTAGAAGAATAAAATGCCAACTCTTCTTTCAAACAATATAGAAGAGTCCCCGGCAATGGCGCCAATTTGATGCTACAGTTTTAGCGGTATCAAATAACTACCAAGCTGGAAAGCTAAGCAGATCGTATTCGACAGGGTTTCTTCTAATTGACTACTCAAAGATGTTGGCAAATTACTCGATTTAAACAGGTTGTGCGTGGTGTGAGTTCAACGGCTTCTAAACTAAGATGCAGGGAAATTAAAATGAAAATAAAAGACAGGATGATTGGTTGGTTTAGACAGACGGCAGACAAGCTTAGATTTCGAATTCCCCTTAGATCACCAAGGCAACAGCAATCAACAGATCAGCGGATTTCAATTCTCGTTCAATCAATTTCTATACACCACTATAACTCCTGACCCCTAGGTTTAAAACTGGCGAACGTTCGCTCTATCCGTTCTAACTACCAAGATTAATTAGTCGCCCGGGTACGGTCGCCTCTCGCAACGACTTAATTAACTGGTGCAATTACTAATGATTTATGAGTTATTCTTGAAGCGGATTAACCCTAACTGGTTCCTACGAAAGGCACACTCCAATGATTAGGTTAACTGGTTGAATTGATGTTTTAAAGAGAGGCGAGCGTTCGCTTCTATCCTCCACTTAACAAGAATCTAAACTAGGTGATCATGAAAGACAAGTTTATGCGCCAAAGCAGGGAGATGTCTGGCGACTAACCCTAGCTTGGAAAAACCTAATTTAGGCGACCAACCAGAAAAGAAACATAAACAATCAAGAACAAAACAACCATGCAAGAGAAACTTATTGAACTTCGAATCTAAATGCCGTCGATCCGTGACCGCTTTAAAGCCCTGGGTCACTTAAGGTTCATCTAATCTAAGCTCTACGAGTTTAGCTACTCATATTAGAAACAAGAGAATCGAAAACAAACAAGGAATACATCTCAGGTAGGAAGAACAGAGAAGAACTGTAAAACCTAATTTGATGAATCCGTGAAGCTTCAATCTCCGGTAATCTTCAATCCAAGCTCCGAGTCTCCGAGGTGAAGGGATGGCGTCACGATCTCTCCACGATTCTTTGAACTCTCTAAACTCAACCTCTCCCTTCTAGGTCTGGAAATTATGATTGATATTCTGAGGTATCTTTTATTTGGGCCGCCGGTTAAGTATTTATACTTAACCCTAATTCAACCGGATTTCTTCTGATATTTTCGCCGAAAATATTGAGGAATTTTCGGCGAAAATTCCTTTGTAAATGGATGGTCCGCCGGCTGCTTTCTCCTGTAATTTTCGGTCCAATGTTTTCGGTCAAAAACTTAGGGTTTTCGCCAAAAATTTCCTTCACTCGGCATCAGTGATTTATGAACATATTTTCGCCGAAAATCCTAGTGTATTTTCGGCGAAAATTCCTTTGTAAACGGGGGCAGGAATTGTTTCAACTTGATTGGCTCCTTTGATCGATTCCGGTGCAATTCCTCGAGGTTCCAAAGCCTTAGACACGTCCTTGGCTACTTTATTTGATGGAAAAAACTTGTGCTAACATAAAAACACTAGAAAACCATCAAATAGAGCCGAAACGGGCCAAGGTAACACAAATGGCACGAGATAGGGCAATTGATTGAATATTCGCTATTCTACCCTAAAAACCATGTCTTAAGCAAGGAAATGTCGCTTAAATGAGGCTGATAATCACGTCAAATCGAGTGTCATCACCATATCTTAGCTGATTTAGGTGCGACTATCAATGTCATGCCTACTTGCTTATATGAGAAATTGAATCTAGGTGAATTAAAACCAATTAGCATGCAGTTGGTGTTCACTGACAGATCTGTTAAAGAACCAAGGGGATTAATAGAAGATGTGATTGTCCGTTGTGGTCCTTTCACCATCCTTGCTAATTTTGTTGTTATGGATACCCGAGAGGTAGATCTTACCCTCCTCCTAGGCCGACCGTTTCTGGCAACAGCCGGCGTGACCATTGATGACACTCGATTTGACGTGATTATCAGCCTCATTTAAGCGACATTTCCTTGCTTAAGACATGGTTTTTAGGGTAGAATAACGAATATTCAATCAATTTCCCTATCTCGTGCCATTTGTGTTACCTTGGGCCGTTTCGGGTCTATTTGATGGTTTTCTAGTGTTTTTATGTTAGCACAGGCTTTTGCCGTCAAATAAAGTAGTCAATGACGTGTCTAAGGCGTTGGAACCTCGAGGAATTGCACCGGAATCGATCCGAGGAGTCAATCGAGTCCAAAGCCTGCCCCGGTTTACACTAAAGTTTTCGCCGAAAATCCCTTAGTGTTTTCGGCGAAAATCCCAGCACAAATCGATTGATGCTCATCAAAGGGAGTTTTCGGCAAAAACCCTAAGTTTTCACCGAGAACAATTGATCCGAAAATCACAGGAGAAAAGCAGCCGGCGGACCATCCATTTACACTAAGATTTTCGGCATAAATTCCTTATAATTTTCGGCGAAAATATCAGTTAAAATCCGGCGGTATTAGGGTTAAGTATAAATACTTAACCGGCGGCCCATACATGGGAGACACATCATAATTACCAACTAATACCGAACTTCAGAATTCTCTCAAGTTTTGGAGCAGAGTCCGAAGAGCCGAAAAGAGATCGTGACGCCATCCCTTCCATCTCGAAGACTCGGAGCTAGGATTGCAGTTTACAAAGATTGAAGTCTACCAGAGTCGTCTTAATTAGGTTTTTCAGATTCTTTTCTGTTCTTCCTCTGGATGATGAACTCTTTCTTTGTCTTTGATTCTTTTGTGATAAACATGAGTAGCTAAACTCTTAGAGCTTAGACTAGATGAACCCTAAGTGACCCAGGGCTTTAAAGCGGTCACGGATCGGCGGTGATTAGATTCAAAGTTCAATCAGTTTCTTTTTCATGTTTGATTTGTTCTTCATTGTTCATGTTTCTTGTCTGGATTGATCACCTAGATTAGATTCTTGTTAAGCTAAGGATAGAAGCGAACGCTCGCCTTACTTTAAAACATCAAATTGAACAATTAACATTATAATTGGAGCGTGCCTTTCATAGGAACCGGTTAGGGTTAATCCACTGCAAGAGTAACTCATAAATCGTTAGTAATTCCACTAGTTAAGTTAAGTCGTTGCAAGAGGCGACCGTACCCGGGCGACTAATTAATCTTGGTAGCTAGAACGGATAGAGCGAACGTTCGCCGGTCTTAAACCTAAGGGTAAGGAGTTATGGTGGTGTCTTAGAATTGATTGAATGAGAATCGAAATCCGCTGATCTGTTGATTGCCAATGCTCTAGGAACGAAGGGGGATTCAAAGTCTAAGTTCGTCTGTCATCTCTGTTTTAATCAACCAATTTCCATTTTGTTCTTAGTTTCAATTTTTAATTTTTCTGCATTTCTTAGAATTAGAAGTCGTGGAACTCACACCACGCACGAAGTGCTTAAACCTGAGTAACTTGCTAGCTTATTTGAGTAGTCAATCATTAGAAGGCTCATGGAATACGATCTACCCTAGCTTTTGTTAGCTTTGTTAGTTATTTGATTGAGTCGTCAACGACCAGTTCACCAAATTGGCGCGGTTGCCGGGGACTTCTTTTGATTGTTTGACAGAAGAACTGACAATTTATTCTTCTACTTTCCATCTTTCATTTTCCACCCACTTCGATTTTACACTGGTTTTTGTTTGTTTTTGTTATTTGTAGGTTGCTCGCAGGTGTATGCATCGCCGCCCTTGGACTCGCTCTCAAACCGACAAGGCTAAGAGTATAGAGAGACCAGGCAGTTCTGCCCCACCTCGACAATCACAGATTCCAAGGAGAAGCAGAATCAATCCACCTCCATCCATCACTCCGATCAAGATCGAGGAACTGAAGGAGAGTTCCTCATGTCCATCTTCACCTTTACCGTCACCTACATCCGTTTCATACACCGAGTCACTTTCACCTCCTCCATCTCCTACCATGACTGATCAATTACCACCACCACCACCAGGCGGAAATCCACCACCGCCACCTGCACAGAAAAGTCTAGCTGATTACAACAATCCGAGCACGACTAGCGTTCAATCTACCATTGCCGTACCGCGCGTTGAAGGAGATCCTGACCATGAGATCAAGATTCCACTCTTGACTATGAGATCAAGATTCCACTCTTGACTATGATCTCTATGATTCTACAGTTCGAAGGCAGGCCCCTCGACAATCCGTGCACTCATCTTGCAGACTTCCGTGATCTCTGCAGCACTTTCAAGAACGGAAACCTCGACAAGAATACTCTTTGTTTGAGAGCTTTCCCGTTCTCTCTGAAAGGCGCTGCTAAGAGGTGGCTTACTGGCAAACCACCTGGATATTACACTGATTAGGATACTCTGGCTCAGGACTTCGTTGAAGAATACTTTCCTCCTGCCAGAACAACAGCCATCAAGGACAGCATTGCCAGATTCTCCCAGAAAGAAGGAGAAAGCTTATACGATACTTGGAATCGATTCCAAGAACTTCTCTACAACTGTCCTCATCCTGGATTCGAGCAGAGGCAGTTAGCTGAAATCTTTGCTCGAGGTCTTCGAGAAGAATCTGCCAAGTGGGTCAATTCCCTAGCTGAAGGGGATTGCACTACGCTCACACCTGAAGCTGCTATTCTTCACTTCGCAAACTGTGCTTCCAAGTCAAGGAACTGGGAACGACAATCTGAAGGATCAAGGAGCAAGCTCGATCTTGAAGCAGCTATCAAGGCCGAAGTAGAGAAGCATTTGAAGAAGTCTTCCACACCAATCAAACCGCCGGCAGCTTCTGTCTATGTTGCTGATTGCGAGTGGTGTGGAGCTTGTGCGCATAATGGAGGCCGGTGCCAGAATTTTGGTAAGACAGAAGTCTGTTCCGCAGAAGAGGTAAATTTCATTCAATAAGGCTTCGTTAATAATCAGAATGGTTATGCTGGCTACCGCAACTTCAGGCAGCAAGGGAACTATCAAGACAGACCTCCCTACAATGCTGGCGCCAACCATAACCAGAACCAGAATAACTGCCCAGCTGGTCCAGCTCAGGATCAGAAGCCTAACCATCTGCCGGCAGGTGTCTATCAACCGCCGCACTGCAATCTGGGTAACTATGGGACTGCTCCTGGCAATCGCCAGAATCAATATTTGAATAACACCTATCCAGGTCAGCAGTACCAAATAGAAAACAACGTCAGTGACCTGGACAAGAAGCTTAGTCAGATCATCACCAGACTCGATGATCATGACATTCAGTTTAAAGCTCAAGCTCTTCTCAATCAAGAACAGATAGCAGCCGGTCAAAGAATTGAGCAGGCTGTGAAGAACATCTCGAGCATGCTAGCATCTGGTCGACCATTTGGCCAACTTCGAGCCAGACAGAGCCGAATCCAAGAAAGGAGCAAGCCAAGATGGTATCTGTTAAAAAATTTACAAGCTTATCTGCTGACGCTTGTTCTGTTTTACGCAGGATCGCTGAATCTCCAGAGAAGAAGGAAGCACTAAAAGTGGCACCTAAGGAGGATGATCCTCCTCTTGCACCGTACGTCGTGAAGCCTCCTTTTCCAAGAGCATTGCTGCCGAATGCAAGGATCGAGACTGGCATGAAGGGGAATAAAGAAGGATATCCTAATGCTCGTAGCAAGAAACCTTCCTCTCCATATCCAGCTAAGTGCTCTGATCCTGGTTCTTTCACTCTGCCTCTTGTCATTAATGATATTGAGATAGAACGTTGTTTGGTTGATCTTGGTGCGTCTGTTAATGTTATGCCTATAAGTCTATATGAAAAATTGAACCTAGGAGAACTTGAACCGCCTAGTATGCAACTTGTCTTTGCTTATAGATCACTTAAAACCCCTAGGGGAGAAATAAATAACGTTGTTACTAAATGTGGTCCTTTCATGTTCTTAGCTGACTATGTGATCATTGACACTAGTAAGGATGATTCTACCATTCTCATAGGACGACCTTTCATGGCTACTACTGGGATGCAAATTAACGTTCCAAATGGTTCTTTAACTTTGAGGGTTGGTAAAGAAACGGTCACGTTCCGCCTTAAAGACGGAATGAAATATAATCCTAAGAGTGAAGAATTTCATTGTTTAGCTGTTGAAACTGTGGAGTTGACTCCGGTCAACTCCGTTACTGATGTCTCTTCTAGTGTGCCTAGATCAATTGCTGTTGCAGGTGCTGGACAGATGACCAAGCAGAAACCAAAATCGGCTCCTCAAAAGTTGCCAAAGAAGAAGGAACTGAAAGCCTCTTCTAAGCCACCGAGCACAAAACCTAGCAGACCTCGGGGAAAGAACAAGAAGATGAAGACTCACATGGTCTGGAGACCAGTTGTGCCGCCACTTTCCACCGAGCCAGCTGCACCACCAATTCGTTCCAAGCTACCGGCGCCGGAACAAGTATGGAAGGAGAAGCTGAAAGCATCTCCTAAGGAAATACCTACGATCACCGATCCTGGTGATATCAAGCCGGAGGTTAAAGAGAAGAAGGAGCCGATCGTTCTCATTTCGTCCACTGTCTTCCTTGTGGAAGATGATCCCTTGACAGAACTGTTCGGGCCATTCACGATCACTGACCACCTTCCCGACGGACGTACCAAGCTCTTACAAATGAACGGGAAGAAATTCATGCTCACCGGAGAAGCCCCGAAGCTCTACCTTATGAACTCCGATGCTATCATTAAGGAGAATCTGAGTTGGGATGTCTCCTAATACCGTCCAGGTATCATCCAGCTCAAGGACGTTAATAAAAGAGCGCTTCATGGGAGGCAACCCACGGCTGGAGTCCGTTTTTGATTTGTGTCAACCTTAGTGTTTTAGAGCCGGTTCGGGGGAGCCAAAAGTGTCAGTTTGTTTGATTTCTATTTTTCGTGTGTAGTCTGTGTGTCATAGTGTCATTCACAAGTTGATTGAGGTTATTCCGATTTTTGTGGATTTAATTGTGATTTTCTGAAGTTTGCTAGATTTGCAAAAATATTTTCAATCGTGCAGTTCAAAAATTTTGGCGAAAATACAACCTATTTTCGGCGAAAACTCCCTTTAAAATCCCACTGTGTTTCTGGTCGATTTTAACTCAAATTTTCGGCGAAAACTACTTGTATTTTTCGGCGAAAACTCTTTTGAAAAACCGGCAGTCCTTTTGAACTGATATTTTCGGCGAAAACTTGCACTTATTTTCGTCGAAAATTCAAAGCAAATTTCGGACCTTATCCCTTTAAACATCCGGTCACTCACCCTCTCTCTCCTCACTTTCATTTTCAAAATTTTGTCAAAACACTCCCCTGTTTACCAAAACCCGCCGACCGCCACCCACACTTGCCACCGCCGACCACCGCCGCCGCCGCTCCCTTTCCCTTCCATTTCCGATCAACCCGAGCCTTAGAACGTTCGAATGGGAGCTCTACAGCTCTAGTTCACCCAAACCCTAAAATTTTTGATTTTTCACCAATTTCTCCCAATCCGTTCATTTTTAGCATCCATGGCTTCAAGGTAAGTTGTAGAACTTCTCATTGCGAATCTTTTGACATGTTGATTGCTGAATTTCATCGGGGTTGAATTTTGGTTGACTTTTCGGTTTGCCTCGATTTGCGTGCTGACTGATTTCGTGTGAACAAGGTTAGCTGAACTTGTTGAACTGTTCTAGCATGCTTAGGGAGTGTTGTGCTTAATTTTCATATCGTTTGATCATGTGTTGCTATGCCTAAGTCCTATTCCTTGTGAGGTTGACTTTTGAGAAATGTTGGTTTGACCACCAACTGTTTTTGATCATTTGGCTGCCTTATGTGCTCATTCTCGTTCCGATTGTTGTGTTTGCCATCTGAGATCATATTATACCGTCATTCCCCGTTTTGTGATAGTCTTGCCATGATTAGGGTTGAATGTTCTATTATGTTGACTTTTTGAGTGTCGGTTTGACTTCTGAACTCTGATTGTTCTAATTCCATTCTGGCTGTTCCTGGGAATGTATTTTATTGTTTGTGATTACCGGTTAATCTGCTTTGCTTACCCCCACTCGGTTTTCCTCATTTCTTTGTGAAATTGAGTTTTTCTACTAAGTGTGGGGTAGGGTTTTAGTTTGACTAATTTGGTTTCGTTCTGGTTTTAGGAACACCACTTATGAGCGCAGGACCAAGCAGAGACTTGACACCGCCTCGAGCTCCAGAGCCCCCGCTCCCGTCACATCCGCCGTCCAGGGCCCTCCACCAGCATTCCCTAGCCGTGGTGGGTCCCATCGCACTGTTGCTCGTCTACCCGACTACTACTTTGAGTGCTACAAGAGGCTCGAGCATGTTCCGAGAGCTAATGTTCGACCACTTTCAATGGAGTCTCTCTTCGATCACGATGAGGACTACCACCGGAACGTGCACGACGCCCTGGCATCGGCCGGCCTCTTAGAGCTTACCACCATAGCTTCTGACTTCCCAGACGTCGCTCTCCAGGAGTTCTGGGCCACTTTTGATCTGGACGAGCACAAGAGGAGGCAGTGCAAGAAGGTCGTTTCCTTCTATCTGGGTGGGGTGTACAGGACCCTCACCTATGATGAGTTTGCAGCTCATCTAGGCATTCCCTACGAGCATTACCACGGTCATCACCTCGGCTGGGCGAACGACGAGGACGATGGAGAGGCATACCATGCACTATGGAGCCACATGACTGGAGTGACCGGCGATCGTCTCACGGACCATAATTCAGTTAAGTATCCCTCTCACCCTCTATATAAGTACATTCATATAGTTTGGCGTAGATCGCTATTATATGCTCCAGAGAAGGACCGCCACCATATCAGCAAGGAGGAACTTCTGCTTCTTCGCGCCATCCGGGAGAGCTACCCTCTTCACCCCGGATGGGTGCTTGCTCGCATCTTCCGTCAGAAGACCAAGAGGAGGACGCCACCTCGCTCACTCCTGGGAGGCAACTTCATCGGCTGACTCATCATCTCCTTCGGCCTCAGCCACGAATATGGCCCGAACATCCCATGCCGTAGAGTACGCACCGTTGGAGGAGATTTGGCGGTCGAGTACGACCGCGAGCTGGACCTCAGTCCCCAGGTAGTAGCAGATCCTCCCCTCCAGAACGAGGATGAGTCAGAGGAAGAAGATGATTCTGAGGAGTCCCAGCCTCAGTACGAACCAGATTTTCATGACCATACTCCCTCGCCACATCATCAGGCAGGTATGCACACCAGTCGCCGCCGGCCATCCCAGATCCATACCAGGCGCCTCACCCGCACCCCGCGGATGTTGGAGAGCTGTATGAGCGACTGCAGGAGTGGCGCATCACCGACAACGCCACTCAAGAGGCGAGATGGACTATTATGCAGCAACATATGCACCGCGCTGATAGGCGGTATGAGGCACAGCTAGCGTGGCAACGTCAGCTCGGCGATTTCCTCCACTTTCCACCTCCCGGCGCGCCTGACGAGCAGTGACCGGGTTGTATCCTCTTTCTTGTCCCTTTTTTTATTTATTCTTTTCGGATCTCGATCCACCTTTTTTCTGTGTGGATCCGGGACACTAGTCCCGGTTTCCTTTTTATGTTTCATTTGTTTTTGAATTGTAGGCAGTAGGGAGATTCCCTTTGCTTTGTTTGGGTAGATTCTCTCCGCTCCGAGGACCCGTGCTCATCCCCTATGTAACATCCCCGCTCAACCAAACGGTTTGGAACTCAAGATCGGTAGGCTAGGGTACTGGAATCAGTGCTCTTAAGCTCCCCTTGAGTTTTGGGTCATTCGGGTTTAAGTTGGGTCGAAGTTGCAAAGAGGGGAATGGTGATGCACCAAAAAGTGCTGATTTTGGGCCCTGAAGTGCGCAGGCGCACTTTTAGAAGTGCCAGGCGCACTTTTCAATTAATTCAGCAAACTTTCGGCGGAATATTCAAAATGTGCGCCTTTTGGGGGTCAATGTGCACCGGCGCACATTTTGACATACCAGGCGCACTTTTCGTGCATAAAAGGACGGATTTGCATGGAAATTCATAACTTCTTTCCCCTTTCTCTCTCCCCGAAAAGCCATTGACGAACCTAGTGCGAGCAATCTTCGAAGGGTGATTCCGGGAGCTGTAGAGGTCGGAATTGAGTTCCGTTTGTTGCTATGGATTCGTAGCGACAAGGAGAAGAGATCGATAACCTCCATTTTGGGTTTCTGGGTGTAGGTCGTGAGCAGTAAGGAAGGGTAGAGCTACGAGTTTGGTGGTTGGAAATCGAGTTTCTGGGAACTAGAAGACGATTAGAGCCTCGTCTTCTATTCCAGGTGAGTGCTTAGCGTTGTGTAAGTAGTTTGGACAGCGTGAGGAGTTTCAATTGGACTTAGAACAAAACCTAGGTTATGCATGAAATGGTGAGCGTAAAAGGGGATAAACTGTTCTGTGAATGTACTTGATTGCTATTGATGATTGCCATGATTGATTGTTGTTGTTGATTGCTATGATTTGGGGTTGGGTGTGAGCTGAAGTGAATCAAGTAATGGATTGACATAGAAATGAGAATTAGGATGGTTGGGAAATGAGTGCAGGTGCTATGATATTATGAATTGCTAGTTGTGGATGCAGGAGAGTTGCCCTGCCAATGTGGGGTCGCTCTGAGTATGAGGGACAGGTGGGTGACCCCTAGACTCATGACATGGCCTCCCCTGTACTTGCAGGTGGGGGTGGCCGGTGAGCTAGCCGGTTACCTTTATTGATTGTGGTTGAGATGTGACAGGGGCGTGGATTGGATGGAGTACGTGTGCGTGGTGAATGGTGTTATAATGTGGATGGTGTGAATTGGGTTGTGGTTGTGGATGAATTGTGATGAGTTGGAAGTTCTATGTTAAAACTTGTATGTGAAAGTAGAACCTGAAGGAGCCCACACTGCCCCACCCGAAATACCGATGGTTTGAGTCTGATTCACTGGGGTGAATCCCTTGGTTGGATATCAAGGATGGTTGTCGTTCTCCTTAGTGGAAGGATCCATTGAGGATGCGTCGGATGTCATTCTCCTTCGTGGAAGGATCCCTAGTGGATGCGTCTGGATGATGTGATGGCCGGCGGTGGTGGTGTGGATAACTCCTTGGCGCCTAATAACTCACCTAGATAATGTGAATGTGAACGGTTGTGTGCTTGTGGTTGTGGTTGTGACTTGGTTGATGGTTGTGTTGTGATGATGCTGTGTGTGCCGTGGATTGATGTATTAGTTTGTGTTATTCTAATGCTATGAATTGTGCTTGAGAACAAGAACTGACCAACGTGATCACCTAGACTGTTTTTAGGGAATTAAAATATGGAAAGGGGGGTTGGGTATGGTTCCATTGTTGAATGTCTTGTGCGGAGTTGGGACCGCTCCATAGAATAGGACAACGTGTAGGTAGGCCCAGTGGGTTCACTCAATTTCAATAGGAAATTGATCCCTTTTCCCCTTTCAGGATCTCGTGGCTAGTAGAGGTGGCTGAGGAGTTTGAGTTCGAGGTTGATTTCGTGAAGTTCTGGACGGAAGCCATGAGGTGAAGACTGGGATTACGCGGAGTTGACTTTTCTGTTCATTTCAGTTGACTATGGGATTTGGGGTTTTTATGTACTTTCTGGTTTATGGTTGGATTGGGGTTTTATGATGGTTTGGATTGTACCCGGATTCCAGTTTCACGTTTTTATGAGGCCTCTTATGTTTTTATTGTCTTTCGATCACCGCCAATTTCACTGTTTTACCCTTGTTTTTACTCGGTAGTACCTGGGACCGGTTCAACCACGGGTTTACTCGGGTTGGTTCGGGACGGGTGTTACAAATGGTATCAGAGCTTGGTTTGTCGCTGCCGTACCGGTTGATTATCTTCTCTCTTTGGGGAGTAATTAACCTCGTTGGGAGGGAGGATGAGACATCGGTACGGGACCGACATTCCAAGGGTTTTTGTCAAACTGTTTTAAATGGGTGGGATGTTTTGAAATCAAGTGGTGAATTGAGTTGTTTGAAGTTTCTTGAGCGGTCAACTGAAATGGTTAATGTCCTCCTGTAGTGAATCCAGTCAAGCAAGGGGAAGTAGGTCCACTGGGAACTCGGGTTTTGGAGGAGGAGCTCCTAGGTTTCAACCGAGTCTGTTGAAGGGATGGAATTTTGGGGAGTTCATTGGGGAAGCAGCTGATCCTGAGGTGGAAGAGCAGTGGCTCCAGAAATGTGAGTACAAGTTCCTGCAAATGGAACTTGAGGAAGGGTTGAAGGTGCAGGCAATGACTTTTCTGCTTAAGGGGCATGCACTGAATTGGTGGAGGTCGATGCCACAGAGTCGAGTGGTTCCGCCAGAGATGGAGTTGGATGAGTTTGTGGAGGTGTTTCATGATCAGTTTTGCCCGGACCTTTGGCGTGAGGAGAAAGCCAAGGAGTTCATGAGTTTGGAGCAAGGGGAGAAGTCCGTTCTGGCATATTACATAGAGTTCACTTCTCTCTCTAAGTGGTATGATGAGCGGGCCAACCAGGAGAGGAAGCTCATTACCAAGTTCAAGAATGGGTTGAGAGTGGAGATTCAGGAGGGAGTCACCACCGCTGATATGGGGAGCCTTGTGTCAGTTAAGGCAGCGGCTTTGGAAAGGGAAAGGCTGGAGAACAAGAAGAAGGAAGAGAAGAAGAGGAAGGCGTCGACTCAGCCTTCTCCCTCGGTCACTCATAGCCACCCGGCTAAGAGGGCTCAGACATCTTACTCCGACTTTTGAGGTGCGCAGTCTGCTCCACAGAGGGGTGTGATGGTTTGTTATACCTGTGGTCTCCCCGGTCATAGGAGTGCTACCTGCCGTAGGGCGGGACCGACGAGTAGAAGTGGAGCATCGGGAGGGTTGCCGATGTGTGGTATCTGCAAGAAGCCACATTTTGGGGAATGTCATTTACTGAGACCAGCTCCGGTGACCTGCTACACTTGTGGACAGCTGGGTCATAGGAGTAACATCTGTCCGAGGAGGAGTGCTGCACCAGCACAGTCTGTGGGATCGGTGCAGGGGCCTAGGGCTCCATCTAGGAGCTATGGAGGCAGAGTTGGAGGCAGTATGGGGCGAGGAGTTGTGAGTGCTGGCCGAGGAACAGGTGCTAACGCCATGCCTGTTGGAGTTGGAGGAGACCAAGGGAGGTTGTACGCTCTCACTAAAGGTGCGGCAGAGAATGCGAACGACGTGGTGACCGGTATGATCTCCATCTTAGATCTTTCCGTTTACGCTTTGTTTGATTCGGGGTCAACCCATTCCTTTGTATCTGAGAAATGTTTGAGTAGTTTGGGTGTTGTAGCTAGTAGTTTAGGTTTTAGTTGGGGCGTCAGAACTCCTTTGGGGACTTATGTTCGGGTGGATAGAGTGTGTAGAGGGTGTAAAGTGTTAGTGGGAGGTGTAGAGTTCTTGGTTGATTTGGTGGTGCTTCCTTTCAATGAATTCGACGTTATTCTCGGCATGGATTGGTTGGCTAGGCATGGGGCCTTGCTTGATTGCCAGAAGAAGGAGGTGTTGCTTCAGGTGGGGGGTGTTGGTCAAGTGGTGTTCAAGGGTGTTAGGAAGAGAGAATCCGCACCTATGGGGGTAACTTCAGCAATGCAAGCCTTCTCTCTGATCCAAGAAGGGTGTGAGGCTTTATTGGTGCAGGTGTCAGTTGAGCAGAATGAGGAGTTGGAGAAGGTACCGGTAGCTCGGGAGTTTGCGGATGTGTTTGAGGAACTACCCGGAGCACCGATCGAGCGTGAGGTGGAGTTCAATATAGAGCTGGTTCCTGGAACTGCTCCAATCTCTATTCCACCTTATCGCATGGCACCGGCGGAGTTAAAGGAGTTGATGGAGCAATTGCAGGAGCTCTTGGATAAGGGGTTCATCCGCCCAAGCGTATCACCGTGGGGGGCACCGGTGTTGTTTGTGAAGAAGAAGGATGAGTCGATGCGGATGTGTATTGACTATAGGCGGTTGAACAAGGCGACGATCAAGAATCTTACCCACTTCCAAGGATAGACGATCTCTTCGATCAATTGCAAGGGGCTGAAGTGTTCTCGAAGATAGACTTGAGGTCGGGTTATCACCAGTTGAAGGTGGAGGAAGGATCGGTGCCAATGACAGCCTTTAGGACCCGCTATGGACACTATGAGTTTCTGGTAATGCCGTTTGGTCTCACCAATGCTCCCGCCGCGTTCATGGCTCTCATGAACAAGGTCTTCCACGAATATTTGGATAAGTTCGTGATAGTGTTCATCGATGATATCCTCATTTATTCTAAGATAGGAAGGAGCATGAGGAGCACTTGAGGATTGTTTTTCATAGGTTGAGGGAGCAGCAACTATTTGCCAAGTTCTCGAAGTGTGCCTTTTGGTTGGAAGAAGTATTGTTTCTTGGGCATGTGGTTTCTAAAAGAGGCGTGGAGGTTGACCCAAAGAAGATTGAAGCGGTGGTTAATTGGTTTCCACCTAAGGATGTGTCGCAACTGAGGAGCTTCTTGGGGTTAGCTGGTTACTACCGAAGGTTTGTAGAGGGGTTCTCTACCATAGCGTCTCCTTTACATAAGTTGTTGAGGAAGGAGTCGAAGTATGAGTGGAGCGAGGAATGTCAGAGGAGCTTTGAGGAGTTGAAGAAGAAGTTGACTTCAGCTCCAGTGTTGACTTTGCCAGTAGAAGGTGGAGAGTATGTGGTGTTTAGTGATGCGTCTTTGCAAGGATTGGGCTGTGTGTTGATGCAGAATGGGAAGGTTGTCGCTTATGCCTCCCGACAGCTTAGGGTGCATGAGGTGAACTACCCAACCCATGATTTGGAGTTAGCTGCAGTGGTGTTCGCCTTGAAGTTGTGGAGGCATTATTTGTATGGTGAGACGTTTATGATCATGACCGATCACAAGAGTCTTAAGCACCTTATGGATCAAAAGGAGCTGAATGGTAGGCAACGACGTTGGGTGGAGCTCTTGAAGGATTATGACTGTACCATTGACTACCATCCTGGTAAAGCTAATGTGGTTGCGGATGCTTTAAGTCGAAAGGAGTTGGTGGATCTTAGAGCTTTAAGGGTAGAGATGCAGTTAGATGATGTGGGAAGTTTGTTTGCCAAGCTCAACATTAGGCCTATGCTAAATGATAGGATTGGTGAGGAGCAGCTCAAGGATGCTACTCTGGTGGCTATTCGAGGGGAAGTTGAAAAAGGCATGGATAATGGATTTGAGGTAGTTGGCGGATTGTTGAAATGCAAGGGTCGAGTGTGCATACCGGAAGTAGAGGAATTGAGGAAGGGGATTTTGGAGGAGGCTCATTCCTCGATGTATGCTATGCATCTCGGGATGACAAAGATGTACAATGACCTGAAGTTAAGTTTTTGGTGGCCAGGAATGAAGAAGGATGTGGCTCGTTATGTGGCGACTTGTTTGGTTTGTCAGAAGGCTAAGGCGGAACATAGAGCTCCGGGTGGGTTACTTCAGTCCCTACCTATTCCGGAGTGGAAGTTTGCGGACATCACCATGGACTTTGTATCGGGTTTTTCCGCCGACTAGAGAGGGGAAGGATGCCGTGTGGGTAATAGTCGATCGTTTGATGAAAGTTGCGCATTTCATACCCATTCGGTTTAAGCCTAGTGTGGAGGTGTTGGCAAAGTTATATATAGAAGAGGTGGTAAGGTTGCATGGGGTTCCTCAATCCATCGTCTCTGATCGGGATCGAGTTTCACGTCTCATTTTTGGGAGGGGCTGCATACAGCATTGGGAACTAAGCTCAAGTTCTCGACGGCGTATCATCCTCAGACGGATGGGCAATCGGAGAGAACGATCCTTACTTTGGAGGAGTTGTTGAGAAGCTGTGCTATGGAGTTTCAAACCCCTTGGACTGAATTGCTACCTTTGATTGAGTTCGCCTATAATAACTCGTACCATAGTAGTTTGAAGTCCGCTCCTTTTGAGGCCTTGTATGGGAGGAAGTGTAGGACGCCTTTGTGTTGGGATGAGGAAGGTGCGAGGGTGTTGTCGGGTCCTCAAGTTGTGCAAGAGACGGCTGATCGGGTTAAGGTTATCAAGGAGAGATTGAGAGCGGCTCAAGATAGGCAAAAAGCGTATGCCGACGGTCGTGCTAGAGAGCTGAGTTTCAATGTTGGGGAGAAGGTATTTTTGAATGTGTCGCCGTGGAAAGGGCTGATGCGTTTCGGTAGAAAAGGGAAGTTGGCGCCTCGGTACATCGGTCCTTATGAGATCCTCGCTAAATCGGGTCCGGTGGCTTATGTGTGTGGCTTTGCCGAGGGAGTTGGAAAGGATACACAATGTGTTCCATGTGAGCGTGCTTAGGCTGTATCATGGGGACCCTTCTCATGTAATTCAGCCGGAGGAGGTGGAGATTGAGCAAGACTTGACTTATGAGGAGAAGCCAGTCGCGATCGTGGATAGGCAAGTCCGGGTCTTGAGGAATAAGCAGATTCCGCAGCTTAAGGTGGTATGGAGGAACCATGAGAGCGAGTCGGCTACTTGGGAGACTGAGGAGAGTATGAGGCGGCGGTACCCGGAGTTAGTGGAAGTGTATGATTCAGGTATTAATTCCCCTTGATGTATGCTTTTGTGTTTGCTTGTTGTGGTGTTGGTTCCAAGAAGGTCTAGGGTGTGCTCGGTGAGAGTAGAGGTGTTGGGAGGGTGTAGGGCTGATGAGTAGTTAAAGGAAGGCTGGTGGTTCGTCGTTAGGAATTTCGGAAGTCAATAGGATACTTGGATTGCTGCGATTTAAGCTGTGTGTTCGGTATAATATTGCTAGGATGAGTTAGGGATGATTTTGGGGACGAAATCCTTGAAGTTGTGGAGACTTAAACATCCCCGCTCAACCAAACGGTTTGGAACTCAAGATCGGTAGGCTAGGGTACTGGAATCAGTGCTCTTAAGCTCCCCTTGAGTTTTGGGTCATTCGGGTTTAAGTTGGGTCGAAGTTGCAAAGAGGGGAATGGTGATGCACCAAAAAGTGCTGATTTTGGGCCCTGAAGTGCGCAGGCGCACTTTAGAAGTGCCAGGCGCACTTTTCAATTAATTCAGCAAACTTTCGGCGGAATATTCAAAATGTGCGCCTTTTGGGGGTCAATGTGCGCCGGCGCACATTTTGACATACCAGGCGCACTTTTTGTGCATAAAAGGACGGATTTGCACGGAAATTCATAACTTCTTTCCCCTTTCTCTCTCCCCGAAAAGCCATTGACGAACCTAGTGCGAGCAATCTTCGAAGGGTGATTCCGGGAGCTGTAGAGGTCGGAATTGAGTTCCGTTTGTTGCTATGGATTCGTAGCGACGAGGAGAAGAGATCGATAACCTCCATTTTGGGTTTCTGGGTGTAGGTCGTGGGCAGTAAGGAAGGGTAGAGCTACGAGTTTGGTGGTTGGAAATCGAGTTTCTGGGGAACTAGAAGACGATTAGAGCCTCGTCTTCTATTCCAGGTGAGGGCTTAGCGTTGTGTAAGTAGTTTGGACAGCGTGAGGAGTTTCAATTGGACTTAGAACAAAACCTAGGTTATGCATGAAAATGGTGAGCGTAAAAGGGGATAAACTGTTCTGTGAATGTACTTGATTGCTATTGATGATTGCCGTGATTGATTGTTGTTGTTGATTGCTATGATTTGGGGTTGGGTGTGAGCTGAAGTGAATCAAGTAATGGATTGACATAGAAATGAGAATTAGGATGGTTGGGAAATGAGTGCAGGTGCTATGATATTATGAATTGCTGGTTGTGGATGCAGGAGAGTTGCCCTGCCAATGTGGGGTCGCTCTGAGTATGAGGGACAGGTGGGTGACCCCTAGACTCATGACATGGCCTCCCCTGTACTTGCAGGTGGGGGTGGCCGGTGAGCTAGCCGGTTACCTTTATTGATTGTGGTTGAGATGTGACAGGGGCGTGGATTGGATGGAATACGTGTGCGTGGTGAATGGTGTTATAATGTGGATGGTGTGAATTGGGTTGTGGTTGTGGATGAATTGTGATGAGTTGGAAGTTCTATGTTAAAACTTGTATGTGAAAGTAGAACCTGAAGGAGCCCACACTGCCCCACCCGAAATACCGATGGTTTGAGTCTGATTCACTGGGGTGAATCCCTTGGTTGGATATCAAGGATGGTTGTCGTTCTCCTTAGTGGAAGGATCCCTTGAGGATGCGTCGGATGTCGTTCTCCTTCGTGGAAGGATCCCTAGTGGATGCGTCTGGATGATGTGATGGCCGGCGGTGGTGGTGTGGATAACTCCTTGGCGCCTAATAACTCACCTAGATAATGTGAAAGTGAACGGTTGTGTGCTTGTGGTTGTGGTTGTGACTTGGTTGATGGTTGTGTTGTGATGATGCTGTGTGTGCCGTGGATTGATGTATTAGTTCTGTGTTATTCTAATGCTATGAATTGTGCTTGAGAACAAGAACTGACCAACGTGATCACCTAGACTGTTTTTAGGGAATTAAAATATGGAAAGGGGGGTTGGGTATGGTTCCATTGTTGAATGTCTTGTGCGGAGTTGGGACCGCTCCATAGAATAGGACAACGTGTAGGTAGGCCCAGTGGGTTCACTCAATTTCAATAGGAAATTGATCCCTTTTCCCCTTTCAGGATCTCGTGGCTAGTAGAGGTGGCTGAGGAGTTTGAGTTCGAGGTTGATTTCGTGAAGTTCTGGACGGAAGCCATGAGGTGAAGACTGGGATTACGCGGAGTTGACTTTTCTGTTCATTTCAGTTGACTATGGGATTTGGGGGTTTTATGTACTTTCTGGTTTATGGTTGGATTGGGGGTTTTATGATGGTTTGGATTGTACCCGGATTCCAGTTTCACGTTTTTATGAGGCCTCTTATGTTTTTATTGTCTTTCGATCACCGCCAATTTCACTGTTTTACCCTTGTTTTTACTCGGTAGTACCTGGGACCGGTTCAACCACGGGTTTACTCGGGTTGATTCGGGACGGGTGTTACACCCTACGCCAACCATCTCGGTCCAGGTTCTTCTACTTCACTCTGAACTCTAGAATTAGTCCTGTGAGGACACAGTCTGATTTAAGTGTGGGTAGGATGCTAGAGAACCTTGCATGAACTTGATTGCCATTGATGGTGTTTCTGTGTGCCTGTGATTCCTTTCCAGTCTCTCTAGCATTAGAATGGCTCAGTTCTTGATTTTTGATGTTAAGTTGTTGTTCAAACTGTCACAATGATGCTTAGACTGCTTAACCTAGAACTTGAGAACCAACTTGTATACTTTGATGCTAAATTGCCTGGTCAGAACAGAATTTTTAAAATCACTCTTGTAGTTTGTAGCCTTAATTGCATGAAAATGACCGAATCCGACTAGCAAACCAACTGTGAGCTTTTGATCCATTGTGCGTAACTTGCAATTTTAATTCTTTTGAGTGGTTTTCTGTTTGCTTGAATGAGTTCGAGACCACACGATGACACGAGTTCTAGAATGATCGGGGCACCTAGATTCAGCCACTAAGCCAGATAGCCTACCTAACGTTAAATCCATTAGGTTTAAACCCTTGAGCTTGGCCTGTTCTTTCGGTTCGATTATACATTACAGCCATTTCCCATTCTTTCATTCCCCGTTGATCCCCTGTGGTTGTAGTTCTAGATTGACCTACCGGAAGTCGGTTTGTGGTAACCTGCCTATAGCCGTTAAACAAGTGGTCTTAGCTATTATGTCCAGACGTGTAAACCCCTCTAGCAACTAAAAGAAAGAATAGGCACAAAAAAGAAAAAAAAAAAAAAAAAGAAGAAAACTCAGAAAAGCCAAAAAGGTTTCAAGTTTTAGTTCAATAAAACGTTCTTCTCCCTACAAATGGAAGAACGAAGTCAAAAGATAAGTTGAAAAGAAAAGAAAAATTGTGTAAAGAAAAATAATAAGTGCTAGGTTGCTTGAGGGTATCATAGGACGAGCGTTCATTATTCCACCCGTGTCTGGTTAGACGGTAGGAAGCCATAGGCTAGATTCGCGGGAAGTTAGTCGAAAGCTACACCGCACAAAGCCATCATCATGCATTTCCCATCATCCATCTCATTATAAACCCATGTAGTGTAGAATTCGTTACAGTCCTAGCAGGGAAGTCCTTCTTGACTAGTTACTCGTGTTGTCACAGTGGTGGAGAGGTGGTTGAAGTGCAAACTTATGACAGAATTTAGTAACAGAAAATGATTGAGAGCAGAAACACGTCCTTAAACACAGAGAGTGAGAGTTCCCCATTATACTAAATATTTCCTGTGTGAGGAGTCTGGTCGGTCAGGTCAAATTCGTACATAATTGTTTGCTACTACTTGTCGTGTGCAGTTTATTAGTGAGACTAGGTTGTTTGGTTGATCTGTATGCATGTTAGGTTTCTTGTTCTAGGATCTATCTGTCTAATAATTCATTGTGTTTGATTGAACTCCAATTTAATCGATCTTATCATTTGTGAACATGAGCGTTTCTATTCAGTTTGCTTGAGGACAAGCAAAAACTTAAGTGTGGGGTATTTTGATGACACTCGATTTGACGTGATTATCAGCCTCATTTAAGCGACATTTCCTTGCTTAAGACATGGTTTTAGGGTAGAATAACGAATATTCAATCAATTGCCTATCTCGTGCCATTTGTGTTACCTTGGCCCGTTTGGGTCTATTTGATGGTTTTCTAGTGTTTTTATGTTAGCACAGGTTTTTGCCGTCAAATAAAGTAGTCAAGGACATGTCTAAGGCGTTGGAACCTCGAGGAATTGCACCAGAATCGATCCGAGGAGTCAATCGAGTCGAACCAAAGTCTGTCGCGGTTTACACTAAAGTTTTCGCCGAAAATCCCTTAGTGTTTTCGGCGAAAATCCCAGCACAAATCGACTGATGCTCATCAAAGGAAGTTTTCGGCGAAAACCCTAAGTTTTCGCCGAGAACAATTGATCCGAAAATCACAGGAGAAAAGCAGCCGGCGGACCATCCATTTACACTAAGATTTTCGGCGAAAATTCCTTATAATTTTTGGCGAAAATATCAGTTAAAATCCGGCGGTATTAGGGTTAAGTATAAATACTTAACCGGCGGCCCATACATGGGAGACACATCATAATTACCAACTAATACCGAACTTCAGAATTCTCTCAAGGTCTGGAGCAGAGAGTTTAGATTCCGAAGAGCCGGAAAGAGATCGTGACGCCATCCCTTCCATCTCGAAGACTCGGACCTAGGATTGCAGTTTACCGAATATTGAAGTCTGCCAGAGTCGTCTTAATTAGGTTTTTCAGATTCTTTTATGTTCTTCCTCTGGATGATGAACTCTTTCGTTGTCTTTGATTCTTTTGTGATAAACATGAGTAGCTAAACTCTTAGAGCTTAGACTAGATGAACCCTAAGTGACCCAGGGCTTTAAAGCGGTCACGGATCGGCGGTGATTAGATTCGAAGTTCAATCAGTTTCTCTTTCATGTTTGATTTGTTCTTCATTGTTCATGTTTCTTGTCTGGATTGATCACCTAGATTAGATTCTTGTTAAGCTAAGGATAGAAGCGAACGCTCGCCTTACTTTAAAACATCAAATTGAACAATTAACCTTATAATTGGAGCGTGCCTTTCATAGGAACCGGTTCGGGTTAATCCACTGCAAGAGTAACTCATAAATCGTTAGTAATTCCACCAGTTAAGTTAAGTCATTGCGAGAGGCGACCGTACCAGGGCGACTAATTAATCTTGGTAGCTAGAACGGATAGAGCGAACGTTTGCCGGTCTTAAACCTAAGGGTAAGGAGTTATGGTGGTGTTTTAGAATTGATTGAATGAGAATCGAAATCCGCTGATCTGTTGATTGCCAATGCTCTGGGGAACGAAGGGGGATTCAAAGTCTAAGTTCGTCTGTCATCTTTGTTTTAATCAACCAATTTCCATTCTGTTCTTAGTTTCAATTTTTAATTTTTCTGCATTTCTTAGAATTAGAAGTCGTGGAACTCACACCACGCACGAAGTGCTTAAACCTGAGTAATTTGCTAGCTTATTTGAGTAGTCAATCATTAGAAGGCCCGTGGAATACGATCTACCCTAGCTTTTGTTAGCTTTGTTAGTTATTTGATTGAGTCGTCAACGACCAGTTCACCGACAATCAATGTTCAGAATGGCTCGTTGACATTAAGGGTCGGAAAGGATAGTGTGACATTCCGCCTCAAGGACGGTATGAAATATACTCCTAAATAAGATGCACATTGTTTATCAGTTGATACTGAGGAGTTGGCCTCGGTCAACTCTACCATTAATGACATTTATATTGCTTCTTCCAAGATAGTTATTGCAGGTGCTGAACAGACTATCCATCTGAAGAATGATGCTCCGGCACAGAAGCCAAGAAAGAAGGAAGAGCTGATGTAACATCCATCCCGAAATCATCTCGGGTAAACCCGTGGTTGAACCGGTAATGAGCATTACTCAAAGTACAGTTTAAACAAAAAGGAAAAATGACAAAAATGGAAGGACTGAAATTCTTATAAAAGAACCAAAATCTGAACGGAGGCCTCGAAAGTATAAAATCCGAAATCCAATCCTCAAAATTCTTACAAAAATTCCCCATAATAAAAGTAAAGAAAGTCAACTGAAAAGTAAAACAGAAATAACAGTCAACTCCAAGTAGGTCGCCGATCTTCACCTCATAGCTCCAAAGGACAACCTTCCCGAACTCAACTAGCAACCGCGAACTCCAACCTAGCACTAGCCACGAGAACCTGAAAAGGGAAGAGAGAGGGATCAATTTCCTAATGAAATTAAGTGAACCCACTGGGTTTAACTATGCGCCGAACCTAACCTGACAGAGCGATTTCAAACTCCGCACACACATCAACAATGGAACCCGACACAGCCATTCCACATTTTAATTCCCTAAAACAGTCTAGGTGATCACATAAGTGCAGTTCTCAGTTCAATATTCACGATTCACAAAATCATCAATACAACAGAGATCATCATGCATACCTAAGTGTTTATATCAGTGTGTCAGCTCACCATTTTTTCCACCTCAGCCTATTCTAGGTTACAAATTAAAGGTTAATGACCAATTTGTTGCAAACGCCATACATTAATGACCAAAATGGTAATAAGAGTTTATTAAAAGAAAAAATGAAAGAAGTACTTCTAATTTTTTTAGTGTTTAGGGATGTTGTTGCTTGGTGCTCATTATTTAGGTATTACGAATCCTTTCACTCTTGAACTCCTAGCGTGTAGGGTTGTAGTTGCTTGGTGTGTCTCTTTAGGTCTTTTTCAGGTTGAGGTTTCCAAGGAAATACGAGATCACGATGATCAAGAGCCCGTTGTGGGATCATCGTTCAGGAGGTCATCCAGTTATTGATGCCAGTTCAAGCTTCAAGCTGCTCTCGGTCTGCCGTTCAGCAAACAGAGCCGCCCATTCTGTGGCACATTTTCTCTTAGATATCTCCCGGGGTGTTGCCGGTTGTCTTCACGCTCTAGATAAATTGTAGTTAATTTATTGCTTACTATCTTGATTCTCCCCAAAGAGTATCTACGTAAAAAAAATAGTACACACAAGACAAGAGCAGATATTATTTATGGGGGAGGTTGCTTTTATACGTGGAATAATTAATTAAAAACAAATAAAAACAGAGCGAGAGAGAGAGAGAGAGAGAAAGAGAGGGTCGTTTTTGTTTAGGACTACTACATTCCATTCCCATCGGCCGCGCCAGTTTTCTTCTTTTTGGGTACCTCTCTCTCTCTCTCTCTGTATATCTTTCCGTGCCTGTCTGTCTGTTAGTGTGTATGTCCATTTTTGCTTTCTTGTTCCCACAACCGCCTTTTGTGGCTTGGAGAGGGAGAGGACTCATTACCTCACTGACTGCCCCCCCCCCCCTCTTCAGCTTCGGTTAAAGTTATATTAACACAAGCAAAGCAAGGTAGGAGCTCCCAGTCCTCCTCCCTTATTCTCCTCAATCACAGTTTTCTTCCTCACCTCTTCTTCTTCTTCTTCTATATGTCTGCTCTTTACTCTATACTATCTTATTAATTGATTCCTGATTATCCTCTCCCAGCTACCCTCTCTCTCTCTCTCTCTTTATCTTCAACCCCCCACCAAGTGTTTGATATTATTCCTACAAGAACAAATCCTCACACTGTACAGATTTCACGCTCACCTTCTTCTTCTTCTTCTTTTTCTTTTCTCTTTTCATTCCTCCACATCTATCTCATCACAGATGATTCAGTTTTTCTGTTAGGTATATATATATACACTCAACTGACAGAAGGACGCAATTTGAGGGAGGACATGAGAGGGAGGCCGCTTCATCACAAAGTTGATACACATAATTTCAACACCTGCTTATTACAAACAACTACGTACTAGCTACCAATATCATATAAGATAGATAGATAGATAGATACAGATCCTATGGAGATGAAGAGCTCCATCAGCAGCAGTACTACTACAAGTAGCAAGAGCAACATGGGGGGTTCAACCACCATCACCAGCACCTCTCATGATCTCATAGATGCTAAGCTGGAAGAGCATCAGCTCTGTGCTTCAAAGCACTGCCCCAGCTGTGGTCACAAGCTCGTTAAGCCGGTAGGGCTCTTACCTTACCTCTACTAGCTAATTTTTACTTTTTTTATCATATATAATCATCAAAGGCTAATGGATCATCATCAATCATTTTTTCCAGCAAAGTGAAAGAGCAGCTAGCTATCTGATTTATTTAGCCCAGATTTTTACGCTTCCGTTTTTAATTTATTCCTTTTTTTTTTCTTTTTCTTTTGCTTTACTCTATCTCTATGCTGTTTTTCTTAGCTTGTTGGCGGTTTGCAGCTTCATTCCCAGTTCCAGGAATCCCCTTTTCCTACCTACTTACATATTCCAAACATTTCAAATCATATCCATATATTATAACATCCAGCGAATGTTTTTATTTATTAATTTGTTTATTTTATTGAGAGCAGGATTGGTTAGGACTACCGGCAGGAGTAAAGTTTGATCCCACTGATCAAGAGCTGATTGAACACCTGGAAGCCAAAGTTGAGGAAGCTAACAATAATGGCGACATGAAATCTCACCCTTTGATTGACGAGTTTATCCCCACCATTGAAGGCGACGATGGCATTTGTTACACCCATCCAGAGAAACTTCCTGGTAATTATTCTCATTTATTGATTAATTGATTGATTGATTGTTGCTTCCACCCTTACTCTATCTCTCAAGCTAATCATTCTTTTAATATATAATCTTCTGTTTTCCCTCCCTTCATCATCTCTTTTCTTTTCCCCAGAAAAAGCTTTTTTTGGTGGCGTGAAGTGTATAATAATTTAATTATATGTATATATATATATATATATTTCATCCTGAAAATCTATGTCTTGTTGCAGTTGTTATACCTAAGTCGACCTAACTTTAGAATAATTTGTCCGTTTCCTCTCTTTGTAATTTTCTTTCTCCGACTATCACAATCAGGAGTGACAAGGGACGGATTAAGCAGGCATTTCTTCCACAGACCGTCAAAGGCTTATACCACCGGCACAAGAAAGCGCAGGAAGATTCAAAATGAGCAATGTGATTTCCAGGGTAACGGAGAAACCAGGTGGCACAAAACGGGAAAGACCAGGCCTGTAATGGTTAATGGCAACCAAAAGGGTTGCAAGAAGATATTAGTACTGTACACAAATTTTGGTAAGAATAGAAAGCCCGAGAAGACCAACTGGGTTATGCATCAGTACCATCTTGGGCAGCACGAGGAGGAAAAAGAAGGAGAGCTTGTGGTTTCCAAGATATTTTATCAGACTCAGCCTAGGCAATGCAATTGGGTTGATAGAACTATTACTAATGCTGCTGCTGCTGCTGCTGTTAGTAGTAATGTTTCTTCCATGGTAATGGCCCCTGGTAGAGAAGCAAGTGTTATTAGCATTGATCATCATCTTATTGGAAGCACAAGGGACAGTAGTAGTGTTTGTTCCTCAAGAGAGATGATTAATAATCATCAGCAAAGGTTAACTAGTGATCAGTTTCCAGGAGTCACCGCAGCAGCAGCAGCAGCAGCTGCTGTTATGTCAAGTTATACTTGCATGGAAATTGCACACCTCAAATCTGATCATCATCATCATCATTTTGGATTCCCCCATCAGTTCAGTAAAGGCTTTGATCACGAGGTACGTACGTACGCGTATATATATTCATTCTTAGTTACTCTTAATTAATTAGGCATTTTACAAACCCAAAGTTAGTGGTTATTAGGTAGAGATAAAAACAATCACGTACCCAACACCAAACATTAGGATCTGAGTATAGGGAAGTTTCCTATAGTTTAAATTTCGCGATTAGAGGTAGCCATATATGAGATGAGACATCACACACAAACAAATATACTACTTAATTAGTAGAATAGGAGTAGTAAGGCAAGTAATAAATTAAAGAAAGAGAATAAATATGGATTTAAAAAAAAAAAAAAAGGTGGGTAAGGGTAATTGATGTGCATGGTTTGCTTTTCTTTTTTGGTGCTTTTTTATTTTGTGCATATATTCTCATTGCTTGCAAGTTCAGCATTTATTGGACCTCATTTGATTATCCTTTCTCAGCTAACGTAAGCTGAGATATACATGTATGTTATAATCCTTTCTAACGTCTCTGCCAGTCAAAAAAACCTTGTAATTAAGTACGTTCAATTAATTAATTAATTAATTAAATGTGTGATTTTATTCAGGTGGTGGGGACAGGAGCAGGAGGAGGAGGAGGAGGAGAGGCTTCAACTTCTAGGGAAGGTGACCAAGTATCAGCTGGAATGTGCAACGATATTGGTGGTCATGGTCATGGTCACATTAATGATCCAAATCATCAGCAGCATCTGAATCAACATGCTGTTGCAGTAGTACTTGCTAATAATAACATTAATAATCATGACAACCATATTGCTGCAACATCTTCTTCTTCGTCGTCATCGGCAGCAGCATTTCATATGATCAGTAGGCCTTCACCACCGATCTCAAACATAATATCCCCACATCCTTTCCATCAGACATCGGTCATCCTCGATCATGATCCGTACCAAGTCCCCGACTCTTCCTCCAGACCCAAGCACTCCATCAGCAGCAGCAGGTAACTACGCATATGCACTATACTCTCTTATACATATATAATGTCTGCATGCAGCCTAGTGAGTGATCATCGCGAAGCAATATGAGAGATTCTGACAAAAAAAAATAAAAAAGAATAAAACATGAAAGAAGAGTTAGATTAAATAAGAATTAAATTAGAAAGAGCAGTAATGAAAGGTCAAGGGAGTTGGTTGCCTAATGATAGGGAAGCCCAGCTACCGACACATATCCATCCCCTTGCTTGGCCTTGTATATTTCACGCCCACTCTTTCTCTTTTCAATTTTCCTTTTGTTCCAAATTTGTTTGTTTCTCCCTATATACCTAGCTACTTCCCCGGTCCCCAGATGGTATTTTTGAAATATGTAGATTATGATTGGTATAATAACATCCTCTGTCTGTTACGGTTCTTTGGATTGCTTATCATACAAGTAACCTTTTACAAATTCGCATGTCATGTGTGTGTGTCTCTCTCTCTCTCTCTTTTCTTCTTTTTTCTTTCCCTTTTGTTTAGCTCAGCTGTGGGATTGAGTAAACTTATGTTGTCCTTGGCAAGTAGTGAACATGTGCGGACAGACACAGTAACTGGTGCTCTAGTCTCTAGCTAGTTGGTTTAAATAAATAAACAGCAATCATGATAAATATAACCTATAAATATGAAACTGGTAGAACTTTTGAAGCAATCCTTATGAGTATGACATGCAATATGATTGATATATATTGAACATGAGGAGCAGGGGCAGCACCAACAGCAACAGCAGGAACAACATCATAAGATAGAAGGAGAGGGAAGAAGGTCTGCGTCCGGATTGGAAGAACTAATCATGGGATGCACTTCCTCATCCAGTCATGACATCAAAGAAGTGAGTATCAAAACTTTTTGACTCTGAATTCCATGTCTCTATAGCTAGCAGCTACTCTCTTTATGCCTTTTTTACATTCCCCTCCTAAACACAAAATCTTTAAAGACAATAAGGCTAAAACAAAGTGGTCTTGGGAAGGATTACAATTAAAGTATCTGAAATTATATTGACGGATATTTTTATTTTAAAAAAAAAAGAACCATGCACGAGCTTCCCGCACCCCCTGGCCAGGCCCATCTCCCCCCCTTTGTTTCTTTTTTATCTTTATCGCTCTTTTATAAAAAAAAATTCACCCCTTGTTTAATATTTTTTATAATCGTAATTTGAAGCTTTATGATGGTTATGGTGTTCATTTTGAACATGCTGAATAATAAATAATTTTAGTAAGACATTGGCTAAGATAATAACTTGTATAATAGGGAAGAAATGGGTAAAAAACCCCATAAGCATAATAAAATAAAATAAAACCCTATTTGCGCTGCGCATTCTGTAATGTACTAGGAAAACAAATAATGTGTAGGTTGATGATAGCAACTTGAAAACTTTTATCATGCGTGTCCTCTCAGTTTATTAAACAGTTGAGAGACAACCTGATTGCCTAGGAATTTAAATATAATAATAAAACGACAAAATTAAAAGGAGAAGCTTCCAAATTTCATTTTCTTTTTTAATGAATTTGGTCGATCGGATGAAACCCTAATTAGAGAGATATATTTGTTGGTATTTGGGTGCAGGAGTCATCGATTGGAAACCCTCAGGAAGCAGAATGGTTGAAGTTCTCTTCCTTCTGGCCAGACCCTGACAACCAGGATCATCATGGGTAGTAGGAGCCAAAATTATAGCCATCATTTTTTACAAAATAATTTTTACAGTTATTTTAAAAGAAAAAAAAAAACAAAAAACACGATAGATATACAGTCTACAGACACACCATCCTCAAGTTCCTTTGAACAAATGGAACCTTCTCTTTTACTTACAACCTACGAGAAGCTAGCTAGTTTCGCTCTATGTGTTTCCTTTGTTGTGTTGGGTTTTGGGAGCCCTTTAGGTCTCAGATGCTTCTCTCAACTGAACTAACTGCCCCCACATGGTGTAAAGGAGGTAAGGAGAAGAGACTCAAGAAAGGAAAAAAAGGAAAGAGAACCCAATGTTATTAAAAGAGACTGCCTCTCTCTCTCTTTCTCTCTTTCTCTCTTTCTTCCGCCTACTTACTGACACATTATAAAAGGAGGAGAACCAAAGACCCAAAGACAAAAAGCTAAATATACTATCATCCTTTTTCTATGCTTATTGTTTTTTTTTTTTATATTAATTCTTCATTTATGTGTTTGCCTTCTCTTTGTATAAGATCTTCTTCTCAACTGTTGCATGGATGAGTTGTAGGAAAAGAAAACCCCACACAAGAAAATGTATCATATAGTTTATGCAAACATGCATGCAAAAAATGCTTCTTCTCGATTACATTTTTTTTTATCTCAATAGTAATGCATTCTTTTGTTTACTCATACATTAAGGAGTAGTTTGCTCGGAGGAATCATATTTCTCGTAGAATTATTGTGAATTGTAGAGAATTTAATATCTCGAAATTGGATTTAACTGAAAATTAAAATCCTTTTTTGGATTCAAATTTTGGTGTGAATGTATTAATTCGTTTTTCTGTTGTAATCTGTGAATGTATTCTTGGTTGTTGAACGTAGCATGATTTGAGTTGGGATTTGCCCTATTTCCGTCTGACCTATTTCATACAGAATTGTTCCCAGTTATTTCATTATTGAGTTTGTTAATCATATCCCAAATGGAGAGCATTTTACGAGAGGATGACTAGGGGTTGCTCCAGTCGTAACGAGGAACATAATGGTCATTACAGAAGTGTAATGGGCATTGGACTTGATCAGTTTACAGTTGTGAAGGAATGATAACGGGAGTTTGTGGTTTCAAACGGCAGTGGCAGGTGGTTTTGTTTTTCGCATAGCAAGTAACAGTCATAATTAAGATTGCTAAACGGCTAGGGCATACGCCCAAGTACTTCTCAGTTACCCAGATCTCCCTTCATACTATATTCACATACACCCTCGCTTGCTCTAACCTCCTTTCCTCTCTTTGCAAGGATCACCTGTTCGTGGCCAAGGCGCAGCAAGGACGTCTTCATTGAACCTCTTTATTGACCAGCCCCAACATGATGGATCAGTTTAAATCCTGAAATACATATTCTCTTTCAATAGTTTAAAATCTCAAGTATGAAAAAACAAAGATTCAAAAAAATCCCACAATAGATTCAAATTTTTATTTCAAACCATAGCTGAAAAAATGGACTAGAAAAAAAAAATAGAAAGGAAAAATAGCATTTATTTTGAGTGACGCCCCAAGCGTGTTTCTTAGAAAATGCTCTCAACCTAAGGGTTTCGTTTAACACCAGTGGTGCTACTGAACTTTGGAGATGGAGGTAGGAGAATCGTCAAAAAGGGAGGAAAAACTTGGATTTCCATTGTTGCTGACTCTTCCTCAGACCTTCGTTTCAAAGATTCCTGCGAATTTGAGGAGGATGGTACGCTGATAATGCCGAAAGAGGTCATCAATTTTGGACTGAAGAGGGTGAAAGAGTTTATAACTATAAACTCGAGTTGGGCTCGAGTTTATAGTTATAAGTTTCTGTACGGAGGAGTTTATAAAAAAGATAGAAAGTAGATAGTGATATTAGAGGTCTAATAGCCGGTAGGTTTTTTTTAGCACAAAGCATTGTTTTCCAATGCCTTGTCTCATTGCTCTGTTTGGAGATATGTTTGTACTTCATGCCAATTTTGATGATATGAAACCTTAATATTCATTAAAAAAAACTATAAAATATGTTAGAAATCAAATCCTCTTTCCTTTCAACTAATCAACATAAAGAAATTTAAACATGATCCAAACTAAAACTTTTCCACGACATTTCAAATTTTCAAAACCTCTTTATCAAAACAGTTTAAACCCCTCAAACTTTCAAGAATTCAAAACATCATTTTGAAATCCCATCCCAATGCCAATGTAGATTCTTATAACTCTCCTCGATCGACTTCTCATTTACCAGAATATCGTCTATTAAAAAACTTAACCACATATTAACATCCAGCTCCCAGATTAACATGTCATTCTCAAGATTGAGGATTTCAATTTCTGAAATTCCATATTCATCTCCTAGAACTTTAATTTTTAGCTCCTAGCTTCTGCTTCCAATTCATTACTCTAATTCCATATTCAAAACCTTGCATATAACTGACTGCTTCCCCGAGGGGTCGCTAAATCAAAGATAGGGTCGTTTCTCGGGGGTGCCTCGGCGTAAGGATACTCATCTAGCACGTAAGGCTAACAAGGGGTGTGTGGTGTAGGTTCCATAATAAGTCAACAAAAGATCAAGCATAAAAGTGAATACACAAGGTAAAAAATGGGCTCAAAGAGCATGGAAGTAGTAGAGAACAAGTCAAGGTACATACACGAAGGCAACGACAACAAAGGAAGATATCAAGGAGAAGGAAGGGTGGGTCAGGGTTCACCTAAAGGCCTAAACCGGGTAGAAATATGGTAGGTGCAAGGCAAGCGACACTCGATCACCCGTACCCATCTCTCCGAACCCCCACCTAGGATCCTAATGTTGTCGCATTACTATGCAAACGGTAATGAAATTAAACTTTCGACTAAACAAGCCAAACCAACCATGCCTGCCTAATGCTCGATGAAATGCCCAAGTGAGAAATTACCTAGTGAGGACCTACAACGTAACATCTCAACCTTTTCTGAAAAGATGTTGTCTGCTTTGGGTCTAAGCCCTCACATAATTTTTTTGGGTGTTGGTGGGATTCAAACTCATGACCTCCTCCTCTAAAGATCAAACCGCCACCATTACACCCAAAAACGCGTCATGTCATTTAAGGTTGAATTATTCCTTATCTCTCCCGTACTTTGTCGACGTGGGATTTGTCTAGGATGTCACATACACCCCCTAGGGACTCAGCATCCTCAGTGAGGTTTACCCCAACATCGTTTAAGAGCAACGCAGAGAGGCCCTAACACCACTTGTAACCCAACCTTTTTCTGACAAGATATTGTCCGCTTTGGGCCTACCTCCTAACGGATTTTTTTGGGTGTTGGTGGGATTAGAACTCATGTCCTCCTCCTCTCAAGATCAAACCCAAACCACTACACCCCAAAACGTGTCATGTCATTTAAGGTTGATTATTCCTCATAGCCCATGGTTCTCTCCCATACTTTGTCGATGTGGGATTTGCCTAGGATGTCACATACAACATGCCCCTTTTCTTGAGTGTCACATGTAAACAGGAAATCACACAATCAAACCTAAATCCTAGCAAGCATCTATGCACAATAGGACCCAATCCACCAACAGCAAACATTGAGTCTAATTCTCATCTTGAACACCATTTTCACATGTCATGGTCAAGTTTGAGCAAGAAGGAATGAATAGCCAAAGAGTTCCTACAAGTCTTGCGTCCACACAACACATCCATACAATTGAATCCAAAGGAACACCCAATGACCCATGGATTCGCCCAACCCAAACCCTAGTGTCTAGTGTGCCATGGCAAGAGCAAGAACAACTACAAATCTACACAAGAAAGTGGAGAAAAGAGACATCATTAGCTCTTGATGGACTAGGAGTGGATGGATGGAGGTGTTGAGCCCTTGGCGATGGCTGGAACAGAGGTGGAGACACCCTTCCTTCATCAAAATCACCGTAGGAGACACCAAGAATCGAACTCCCTTCAAAATTCCCTAGTTTGGGCATTTATAGTGTTGAGAAGGGGTGATCGCGGTCGCGAGGGCGTGGTGGGGAGTCGGCCGCGGGTTGGTTTTTTTTAGGCTACGCAGCCTGGGAGAGAGAAAGGAATGAGAAGTTATAAATTTCCGTGCAGAATCTGTCCTTTTATGTCAGGTCACAATACACGGCGTGTATCATGATACACGACGTGTACCATGATACACGGCGTGTATCCACAACACACGGCGTGCTTCAATTCCTGGCAACGTTCGACGAGATTCTGATGCTAAACTACACGGCCGTGCACCAAGGGTACACGGCGTGTATTGTGATACACGGTCGTGTACTGTACACTGCACTGTTTCCCCCTTGCAACTTCAACCCGGCTCATACACGAACGTCCTAGACCTCAAGGGGACCTTAGGAGTACTGATTTCAGCACCTTAGTCAACCGAACCTGAGTTCCGAACCCTTTGGTTGGGCGGGGATGTTACAACCGAGGCCAACTCCACAGTATCAACAGACAAACAATGCGCCTCTCCCTTAGGGATGTACTTCATACCGTCCTTGAGGTGGAATGTTACGCTATCTTGAGCGACCCTCAATGTCAATGAGCCGTTCGGGACATTAATTGTCATGCCGGATGTTGCCATAAAAGGTCGGCCTAGGAGAAGAGTAACATCCTCCTCTCGAGTATCCATGGCGACAAAATCAGCTAGGAAGGTGAACGGACCACATCGAATGACTACATCTTTAATTAATCCCCTAGGTGATTTCACAAATCTATCGGCAAACACCAATTGCATACTAATTGGTTTTAATTCACCTAGGTTCAATTTATCATATAAGCATGTAGGCATAACATTGATAGAAGCGCCTAAATCAACTAAGCTACGATCGATTTTTATACCATTGATAAAGCAAGGTAAAGTAAAAGAATCAGGATCGGAGCACTTAGCTGGGGGAGGTATGGATGGCATGCGGTCGAGGTCGGTAGAGCATTCTTCATCGAGGGAGATGGAAGACAACTCTCCCTTCTTCTTGTTCTTCGCAAGATCCTTCGTGACTTTTCCAACTTCTGGTATCATCTGGATAGCATCAGTAAACGGTATCTGACCTTCGTGTTCTTCAAGTATCCATACCACTTTTTGTATTGGGTGTCATGATCTTTAGCCTTACTCGTCAAGGCCTTGGGAAAGGGGACCCTCGGCTGGTAGGGAGGGAGAGGTGGTTCAGGGGTCAGCTTAGGAGGAGGTGGGGCAGTCACCTCCTCTCCGTCTTTATCTTCCTCTTCTTCCATGATATCCTCAATCTCTGGCATGTCTATAGCGATATCATCGAGAACCATTACCGGATCAAGCGCTGTAGGGCCAGCCAATTGCTTGCCACTTCTTGTAGAGAACGCCTTGACATGCTCATTCCTCGGGGTAGAGTCATTTTGAACCGATGGTTGACTGAAGAGGGGGCTATTGGCCAACATGCTATGTAACATCCCCGCCCAACCGGATGGATTAGAACTCGAGTTGGGTGGCTAGGGTGCTGGAATCAGTGCTTCAAAGGCCCCCTTGAGGTCTGGGACGTTCGTGTATGAGCCGGGTTGAAGTTACAAAGGGGATAACGGTGCAGTGTAGAGTACACAGCCGTGTAGTGTGATACACGCCGTGTAACAGAATACACGGTCGTGTACCTTAACATCAGAATCTCATCGAAAGTGGCAGAAATTAATACACGACCGTGTGTTGTTGATACACGTCGTGTATCGTGACCTGACAATAAAAGACGGATTTTGCACGGAAATTCATAACTTCAACTCCTTTCCTCTCTCCACGAAAAACCATTGACGAACCAACTTCGAGCAAGCTTTAGAAGGTGATTCCGGGAGTTGTAGATGTTGGAATTGAGTTCCGTTTGTTGCTACGCGTTCCTAGCGATGAGGAGAAGAGATCACTAACTTCAATTTCTAATTTATCGGTGTAGGTCACGGTCAGTGAGCAGGGGTTAGGCTACGAGTTTGGAGTTGGGGAAACTGAATTTCTGAGGACTAGAGGACGATTAGAGCCTCGTCTTCTAAGTTCTTCATGTGTTTTCGCAACTAAGGAGCTTCTTGGGTTTGGTTGGTTATTATCGAAGGTTTGTTGAGGGATTCTCTACCATAGCTTCTCCTCTACATAAGTTTTAGAGGAAAGAGTCGAAGTATAAGTGGAGTCAGGCGTGTCAGAAGAGCTTCGAGGAGTTGAAGAAGAGGTTGACTTCAGCTCCGGTGTTGACCTTGCCGGTAGAGGGTGGTGAGTATGTGGTGTGTAGCGATGCGTCTCTGCAAGGGTTAGGGTGTGTGCTTATGCAGGATTGGAAGGTGGTTGCTTATGCCTCACGCCAGCTTAGGGTCACTACAAAAAAAAATGTGTTTTAGCGTTGGTCGTACGCGCGAAATGGTGTCGGTCACCGACCGACGCTAATTTGAATGACGTCGGTCGGAATGACCGACGACAAAAGTGGTGACGCTATATTTTAGCATCGGTTTTTGGCTGACCGACGCTATTAGAAATATCGACCGACGCTAATTCTACTGGAAAATCACAAAAAAAGCAGCTGCATCTCTACAGTCGCTTCTTCTTCCACCAAACTCGCCGCAACCTCCCTTCGTCGCCGACTGAACCACTTCCACCAAACTCGTTGCCGCAGTCCCTCTTCGGTGGAGCTCTAGGGAGATGACTTCAACCTAGGGCTGCGATTTTCCTTCGGCCTCGCTGCTGCAAAAACAGGGAGAAAAAAATCAAAACCAAATATCGAATATCCAAATCAAAATCAAAATCAGATCAAAATCGTCGTCTGCTTCTTGTCACTACCTGGAGCTGCTTCTCTTCTTCTTTGATTTCTTTCCTCCCGATGACTCCATGCTTCCAACTTTATCATCATCGGCAACAGTGCCTGTAATAGGTTAGGGTCTGGGAGATGAAGTGAGATCGGAGCGGAAGATGAAGAAAAGAAGAGAGGTTGGTGAAGGGTCGTGAAAGTGAAATCAACTCACCGCCGATGACTATTGGAAGCGAGTGAGGATGTTTGATTGGAGAAAAGGCGGACTGCTGGAAGAAGACGGGGAAGAAGAAGATGGGGAAGAAAGAGAAAATGGAGGCGGCTGCATAGGGTTTCAGCTTATTAGGGTTAGTATTTAGCGTCGGTCGACCAAACGACCGACGCTAAAATGCGTGTCAATATTTGGCGTCGGTCAAACGATTGACCTACGCTAAATACTTTCGCATTAACCGATGCCAAAATGATTTTTTTGTAGTGGGTGCATGAGGTGAATTACCCAACCCATGATCTGGAGTTAGCGGCGGTGGTGTTCGCCTTGAAGTTGTGGAAGCATTATCTGTACGGTGAGACATTCAAGATTATGACTGGTCACAAGAGTCTTAAGCATTTTATGGATCAAAAGGAACTGAATAATAGGCAGAGGCGTTGGGTGGAGCTCTTGAAGGACTATGATTGCACCATTGATTACCATCCCGGTAAAGCTAATGTAGTTGCTAATGCTCTAAATCGGAAAGAGTTGGTTGACATGAGGGCTTTAAGAGTGGAGATGCAGATGGATGATGTGGGAGGTTTGCTTGCTAAGCTTAGTGCCCGACCCATGTTGAATGATAGGATTGGTTAGGAGCAGCTCACGGATGCTACTCTAGTGGCTATTCGAGAGGAAGTTGAGAAGGGTTTGGATAATGGTTTCGAGGTAGTTGAAGGGTTGTTGAAGTGCAAGGGTCGCTTGTGTGTACCGGAAGTGGAGGAGTTGAGGAAGGAAATCCTCGAGGAAGCTCATTCCTCGATGTATGCTATGCATCCCAACATGTCTAATATGTATAATGATCTGAAGGAGATTTTTTGGTGGCCAGGAATGAAGAAGGATGTAGCTCGTTTGTGACGACCTGCCTAATTTTCCAAAAGATTAAGGCGGAGCATAGAGCTCCTGGTGGTTTACTACAATCTCTACCGATTCCGGAGTGGAAGTTTGAAGATATCACCATGGACTTTGTGTCGGGTTTTGATGACACTCGATTTGACGTGATTATCAGCCTCATTTAAGCGACATTTCTTTGCTTCAGACATGGTTTTTAGGGTAGAATAACGAATATTCAATCGATTGCCCTATCTCGTGCCATTTGTGTTACCTTGGCCCGTTTCGGGTCTATTTGATGGTTTTCTAGTGTTTTTGTGTTAGCACAGGTTTTTTTGGCGTCAAATAACATAGCCATGGACGTGTCTAAGGCGTAGGAACCTCGAGGAATCAAACCGGAATCGATCAAAGGAGTCGATCAAGTTCAAGCCTAAATCTGCCCATTCACACTTGCATTTTCGGCGAAAATAGGCTTGCATCTTCGGCGAAATCAATAGTGCAAATCAACTGGTGCCGAGTTAAAGCATGTCTTCGGCAAAATCAATCAACTCTTCGGACCGAAATTCAAGACCAGAGAAATCAGCCCCTGAAGGAATTTTCGCCGAAATTCTTAAGGAATATTCTGCGAAAATATTTGGCTGACTCGGCTAATTTAGGGTTAAGTATTTATACTTAACCCGACGGCCCAACAAAGAGGACAATCATAATTAATCATAATACAACTTTTCGAGATCAGAATTCTCTGAGTTCTGGAGCGAAGAGCTGGAGTTCGAAGAGCCGGATAGAGATCGTGACGCCATCCCTTCCATCTCGGAGAACCGGAGCTAGGAGTGTAACTAACCGAAGATCGAAGTCTGCCAGAGTCGTCTAAATTAGGTTTTTCAGATTCTTTTCTGTTCTTCCTCTGAATGATGAACTCTTTCCTTGTCTTTGTTTCTTTTGTAATAATCATGAGTAGCTAAACCCTTTAGAGCTTAGACTAGATGAACCCTAAGTGACCCAGGGCTTTAAAGCGGTCACGGATCGGCGGTGATTAGATTCGAAATTCAATCAGTTCTTTTTCATGTTTGATTCGTTCTTCATTGTTCATGTTTCTTGTCTGGATTGATCACCTAGATTAGATTCTTGTTAAGCTAAGGATAGAAGCGAAGGCTCGCCTTACTTTAGAACATCGAATTGAACAATTGACCTTATAATTGGAGTGTGCCTTTCGTAGGAACCAGTTAGGGTTAATCCACTGCAAGAGTATCTCATTAATCACTAGTAATCACACCAATTAATTAAGTTGTTGCGAGAGGCGACCGTACCCGGGCGGCTAGTTAATCTTGGTAGTTAGAACGGATAGATCGAACGTTCGCCGGTCTTAAACCTAAGGGTAAGGAGTTATGGTGGTGTCTTCGTAATTGATTGAATGAGAATCGGAATCCGCTGATCTGTTGATTGCCAATGCTCTGGGGAACGAAGGGGGATTCAAAGTCTAAGTTCGTCTGTCATTCTTGTTTTCAAAACCCTAATTCCCAATCTGCTTTAGTTTAATCCTTTTTAATTTTTCTGCATTCCTTAGAAGTAGAAGTCGTGGAACTCACACCACGCACAACGTGTTTACCTTTGAGTATTTTGCTAGTTCTGAAGTAACCAATCATAGAAAGCCCTCGGAATACGATCTGCTATACGCTTTTTAGCATTAGTAGTTTTTATTTGGCTGAACCGCCCGCATAACAACGACCGGGTGGCGTTCACCAAATTGGCGCCGTTGCCGGGGACTTCTTTTGATTGTTCGAAAGAAGAACTGGCAATTTATTCTTCTACTTTCCATCTTTCATTTTTCCACCCACTTCGATTTTACACTGGTTTTGTTTGTCTTTGTTATCTGTAGGTTTACATGTGTATGCCTCACCGTCCTTGGACTCGCTCTCAAACCGAACAAGCTAAGATTGCAGGGAATCCAGACAGTTCTGCTACACCTCTACGATCACAGATTCTGAAGAAAGGCAGATCCAATCCATTCATCACTCCGATCAAGATCGAGGAACTGAAGGAGAGTTCCTCATCTCCGTCTTCACCGCACTCTTCATCCGCTTCATACACCGCATCACTTTCACCACCTCCATCTCCTACCATGACCGATAGATTACCACCAAATGGCGATCAACCGCCGCCACCACCACCTGCACAGAAGAGTCTAGCAGACTATAACAAGCCAAGCGCGACTAGCGTTCGATCTGCCATTGCCGTTCCATGCATAGAAGGAGATCCTGACTATGAGATCAAGATTCCATTCTTGACTATGATCTCTAGGGATTTACAGTTTGAAGGCAGACCCCTAGATAACCCGTGCACTCATCTTGCAGACTTCCTTGATCTCTGCAGTACTTTTAAGAACGGAAACCTCGACAAAAACACCCTTTGTCTGAGAGCTTTCCCGTTCTCTCTAAAAGGCGCTGCTAAGAGGTGGCTTACTGGCAAACCACCTGGCTACTACACTAACTGGGATACTCTGGCTCAGGACTTTGTTGAAGAATACTTCCCTCCGGCCAGAACAACCGCCATCAAGGACAGCATCGCCAGATTCTCATAGAAAGAAGGAGAAAGCTTATATGATACTTGGAATCGATTCCAAGAACTTCTCTACACCTGCCCTCATCATGGATTCGAGCAGAGGCAGTTAGCTGAAATCTTCGCTCGTGGACTTCGAGAAGAATCTGCCAAGTGGGTCAATTCTCTAGCTGAAGGGGATTGCACTACACTCACTCCTGAAGCTGCTCTTCTTCACTTCGCAAACTGTGCCTCCAAGTCAAGGAACTGGGAGCGACAATCTGAAGGATCAAGGAGCAAGCTAGATCTCGAAGCTACTATCAAGGCAGAGGTAGAGAAGCATTTGAAGAAGTCTACCACACCGATCAAGCCACCGGCAGCTTCTGTCTATGTTGCTGATTGCGAGTGGTGTGAAGCTTGCTCACATAATGGAGGCCGTTGTCAGAACTTTGGTAAGGCAGAAGTCTGGTCTGCCGAAGAGGTAAATTTCATACAACAAGGCTTCGTCTATAATCAGAATGGTTATGCTGGTTACCGTAACTTCAGACAGCAAGGGAACTATCAAGACAGACCCCCCTACAATGCTGGCACCAATCATAACCAGAACCAGAATAACCGCCCGGCTGGTCCAGCTCAGGATCAGAAGCCTAACCATCCGCCGGCAGGTGTCTACCAGCCGCCGCATCGCAATCCGGGTAACTATGGAACTGCTCCTGGCAATCGCCAGAACCAATATCTTAACAATACCTATCCAGGTCAGCAGCATCAAAGAGATAATAATGTCAGTGACCTGGATAAGAAGCTTAGCCAGATCATCACAAGACTCGACGATTATGACAGTCAGTTCAAGGCTCAAGCTCTTCTCAATCAAGAACAGATAGCATCTGGACAAAGAATTGAGCAAGTCGTGAACAACATCTCGAGCATGCTAGCATCTGGTCGACCATTTGGCCAGCTTCCAAGCCAGACAGAGCCAAACCCGAGAAAAGAACAGGCTAAAATGGTAACTGCTCGAAAACTCCCGAACTTAATTGCTGATGCTTATTCTATTTTACGCAGGATCGCTGAAACTCCGGAAGAAGAGGAAGAAGAAGAACAGAAACCGGCGCCTAAGGAGGATCCTCCTCTTGCACCGTAAGTCGTGAAACCTCCCTTCCCTAGAGCATTGCTGCCAATGCAAGGATCGAGACTGGCATGAAGGGGAACAAGGAAGGATACCCTGACATTCGTGTTAAGAAACCTGTTTCTCCATATCCAGCTAAGTTATCTGATCCTGGTTCTTTTACTTTGCCTTTGGTCATTAATGATGTTGAGATTGAACGTTGCTTAGTTGATCTAGGAGCATCGGTTAATGTTATGCATGTGAGTCTATATGAAAAGTTAAACCTAGGGGAACTTGAACCGCCTAGTATGCAACTCGTCTTTGTTGATAGATCGCTTAAAACCCCTAAGGGAGAGATTAAAGACGTTGTTACTAAATGTGGTCCGTTCACGTTCTTAGCTGATTATGTGATTATCGATACTAGTACAGATGATGCTACCATTCTCATAGGTCGACCTTTCATGGCTACTACTGGAATGAATATTAACGTTCCCAACGGATCATTAACTCTTAGAGTCGGTAAAGAAACAAAAACGTTCCGTCTTAAAGATGGCATGAAATATGACTCTAGGAATGAAGAATCTCACTGCCTAGCTGTTGAAATGGTGGGATTGACTCCGGTCAACTCCGTTACTAATGCTTCTCCCAGTGTCTCTAGATCAGCTGTTGCTGCAGATATTAAACAGGTCATTACAAAGAAGCTAGAAATTTTGGTTCAGAAGCCACTTAAGAAGAAGAAGAAGGAACTGCAAGCCTCTTCTAAACCACCAAGCAGACCTCGAGGAAAGAACAAGAAGACGATGACCCAAATGGTCTGGAGACCAAAAATTCCACCGTCTTCCACCGAGCCAGCTGCACCACCATTTCGTTCCGAGAAACCGGCACCGGAACAAGTATGGAAGGAGAAGCCAAAAGCGTCTCCTAAGGAAGTACTAACGATCACCGATCCTGGTGATAACAAGCCGAAGAAGAAAGAAAAAGAGAACCCGACAGTCCTCATTCCTTCCATCGTCACACTCAAGAAGGATGATCTCTCTAGAGAGCTGTTCGGACCATTCAAGTTCGTTGATCATCTTCCCGACGGACATACAAAGCTACTACATGCAAACGGGAAGAGATTCACACTTACCGGAGAAGTCCCGAAGCTGTACTTCATGAACTCCGATGCGAGCGTGAAGGAGAATCTGAGTTGGGATGTCTCCTAATACCGTCCAGGTATCATCCCGCTCAAGGACGTTAATAAAAGAGCGCTTCGTGGGAGGCAACCCACGGCTGGAGTCTGTTTAATTCTTGTTGAACTTGGTATTTTAGAGTCGGTTCGGGAGAGCCAAAAGTGTCAGTTTGTTTGATTTATTATTTTTCTTGTAGAGTCTGTGTGTCATAGAGTCAGTCGCAAGTTGATTGAGGTCGTTCCGATTTTTGTGGATTTAACTGTGATTTTCTGAAGTTAGCCGATTTACGAAAATATTTAAACACCCGAACAGTTCAAAATTTTTGGCGAAACCACCTTTGTTTTCGGCGAAATCGATTTTTGATTTTCGAACTCAATCTCCCTGATCATCATTTTTGGTTCGAAAAGTTTTCTGTTTTTGGCGAAACCATTTTAACTAAAATTTTCGGCGAAACCGTACTGTTATTTTCGGCGAAACTGCCTTCGAAAATCCGACAGTTTATCTGAACTAAAATTTTCGGCGAAAATTTCCTTTCAATTTCGCCGAAAGCTTTGTGAAAATCACCCAACTCTTCCCATTTAAAAATCCCGATTTTAGGCCTCTCCTCTCTCAACCCTTCTTTCATTTTCGCTCAACCACCCGAAAACCCCTCCCATTGTTTTCAAAACGCCGCCGACCACCCTACTTTCACAACCGCCGCCGCCGCCGTTTCACTCGCCGCCGCCATCGCCGACCGCCGCCGCTCCCTTCCCTTCCATTTTCCGATCGATTCAAGCCCTAGAACGTTCTAATCGGAGCTTTGCAGCTCCAGTTCTTTGAAACCTAGTTTTCAACGTTTTTCACCGATTCCTCTCAACTCGTTCACTTTTTGCATCCATGGCTTCAAGGTAAGTTGTAGAGCTTTTCAATATGAATCTTTTGACATATAGATTGCTGAATTTCGTCGGGGTTGACTTTCGGTTGACTTTTCGGTTTGCCTCGTTTTGCGTACCGACTGTTTCGTGTGAACTAGGATTAACTGAACTTATAGAACTGTTCTTGGATGCTTAGGGAGTCCCGTGCTTACTTGCCATATCATTTGATCATGTGTTGCTATGCATACGATTAATTTCTTGTTATGTTGACTTTTGTGAGAAATGTCGGTTTGACTTTGAATTGTTGTAATCATTTGGCTGTCTGATGTGTTCGTTCTCATTCATATTTTCGTGCTTGCCATATGAGATCATATTTTACCGTCATTCTCCAAGTTATGATAGTCTTGCCATGATTAGGGTTCGATATGCTTAAATGTTGACTTCCAAAATGTCGGTTTGACTTTTTGAACTCTGATCGTGCTTATCCGACTCTGGCTGTTCCTAAGTATGTATTTTACTGTCTATGATTACCGGTTACTCCGATTTGCTTACCCCACTTAGTTTCCCTCATTTCTTTGTGAAATCGAGTTTTTCTACTAAGTGTGGGGTAAGGTTTTGGTTGACTAATCTGGTTTCGTTCTTGGTTTAGGAACACCTTTGAGCGCAGGACTAAGGCGCGACTTGATGGCGCCTCGAGCTCAGGAGATGCCGCTCCCGTCACACCTGCTATTCTGGGTCCACCACATGCACTCCCTCACCGGGCTGGATACCATCCCACCATCGCCCGTCTACCGGATTACTACTTTGAGTGCTTCCAGAAGATTCAGCACATCCGTGGAGCTGACGTGCACCCTCTGTCCATGGAGTCACTCCAGGAGCATGACGAGGATTATTACCAGAACGTGCATGACGCCTTAGCACCAGCTGGTCTCCTGGAGTTGACCACCATAGCTGATGATTACCCAGACATTGCCCTCCAGGAGTTTTGGGCGACCTTTGACCTGGAGGAGCACAAGAGGAAGCAGCGCCAGAAGGTTGTCAACTTCTTTCTTGGTGGGGTGTACCGACAGCTCACCTACGATGAGTTTGCCGCTCATCTGGGCATCCCCTACGAGCACTATCATGATCATCACCTGGGCTGGGGCGAGGATGATGATGACGAGGAGTACCACACCGCTCTGGAGCCACATGATAGGCGTACCTGGCGATCGCCTCGGGACGAGAAACTCAGTTAAGTCTCTCTCTCACCCGCTCTATAAATTTATTCATATGGTTTGGCGAAGGTCGCTTTTATATGTTCGAGACAAGGATCGCCACCATATCCTCAAGGAGGAGCTCATGCTTCACCGAGCCATCCGAGAGAGCTACCCTCTCCACCCCGGCTGGGTGCTAGCTCGCATCTTCAGCCAGAAGACCAAGAGGAAGACGCCACCTCGCAAACTCTTGGGGGGCAACTTCATAGGACAGCTCATCATCTCCTTTGGCATCAACCATGAGTATGGCCCACACATTCCACGCCACCAAGTTAGGACTGTTGGTGGAGACTTGGCGGTTGAGTACGACTTAGAACTCGACCTCAGTCCCCATGTAGCAGCTGATCCTCCACTCCAGCATGTGGTCAAGTTAGAGGAAGAAGATGTTGCTGAGGAGCAGCAGCCGCAGCCGCCGCCTGAGTTTCATGATTATATACCCTCGCCACACCATCAGGCAGGGTACATCCACCAGTCGCCGCCGCACATCCCCGAGCCATATCTGGCGCATACTCAACAGCACCACCCGCACCCAGCGGACGTGGGTGAGTTATACGAGCGACTGCAGGAGTGGTGCATCACCGACAACGCCACTCAAGAGGCGCGATGGACTATTATGCAGCAACATATGCGCCGCGCCGACCGGCGATATGAGGCGCAGATGGCGTGGCAACGCCAGCTCGGCGAATTTCTCCACTTTCCACCTCCCAGCTCACCGGACCAGCAGTGATCGGGTTGTATTCCTTTTCTGGTGCCTTCTTTTTATTTATTATTTTTGGATTTCGGTCCAACTTTTTTCTGTGTGGATCCGGGACACTTGTCCCGGTTTCCTTTTTATGTTTCAATTGTTTTTGTTTTGTAGGCAATCGGTGGACTCCCTTTGCTTCAGGTTCTGTTACACTTCCCTCCACTCTCAGGATCCGTGCTTACCCTCTGAAATCAACCATCCTCTTCCAGGTTCTTCCATTCCACTCTAAACTCTAGAATTAGTCCTGTGAGGACACAGTCCGATTTAAGTGTGGGGTATGATGCTAGAGAACCTTGCATGAACTTGATTGCCCTTGATTATGTTTTATGTGTGCCTCGTGATTCCATTCCAGTCTCTCTAGCATTAGAATGGCTCAGTTTTTGATTTTTGATGTTAAGTTGTTGTTCAAACTTTCATAATGATGCTTAGACTGCTTAACCTAGAACTTGAGAACCAACTTGTATGCTTTGATGCTAAATTGCCTGGTCAGAACAGAATTTTAAAAATCACACTTGTAGTTTGTAGCCTTGATTGCATGAAAATGACCGAATCCGACTAGCAAACCAACTGTGAGCTTTTGATCCATTGCACGTAACTTGCAATTCTAATTCTTTCTGAGTGGTTTTCTATTTACTTGAATGAGTTAGAATTTGCATGAGACCTACTCGAGACCACACGATGACACGAGTTCTAGAAGGATAGGGGCACCTAGATTCAGCTACTAAGCCAGATAGCCTACCAAACAATAAAATCTACTAGCTTTAGACCCTTGAGCTTGGTCTGTTCTTTCGGTTCGATAATACATTACAGCCATTTCCCATTTCTTTCATTCCCCGTCGATCCCTTGTGGTTGTAGTTCTAGATTGACCTACCGGAAGTCGGTTTGGGTAACCTGCCTATAGCCATTAAACAGGTGGTCTTAGCTAATATGTCCAGACGTGTAAACCCCTCTAGCAACTAAAAGAAAATCGGCACAAAAGAAAAAAAAATAAAAAAATAAGAAGAAAGAGAGAAGCAGAAAAATCAGAAAATAAGAAAAGTTTCAAAGTGTAGTTCAATAAAACGTTCTTCTCCCTACAAATGGAAGAACGAAGTCAAAAGAAAAGTTGAAAAGAAAAGAGAAAAAAAATCGTGTAAAGAAAAAGAATAAGTGCTAGGTTGCTTGAGGGTATCATAGGACGAGCTTTCATCATTCCACCCGTGTTTGGTTAGACGGTAGGAAGCCATAGATTAGATTCGAGGGAAGTTAGTCGAAAGCTACACCGCACAAAGCCATCATCATTCATTCCCATCATCCATCTCATTATAAACCCGAGTAGTGTAGAATTCATTACGGTCCTAGCAGGGAAGTCCTTCTTGACTAGATACTCGTGTTGTCACAGTGGTGGAGATGTGGTCGAAATGCAAACCTATGACAGAATTCGGTAACAGAAAATGATCGAGATCAGAAAACACGTCCCTAAACACAGAGAGTGAGAGTTTCCATTGTACTATATACATCCTGTGTGCATAATTGGTTGCTAATTACTCGTCGTGTGCAGTTTATTAGTGAGACCAGGTAGTTTGGCTGATCTGTATGCATGTTAGGTTTCTTGTTCTAGGATCGATCTGTCTAATAATTCATTGTGTTTGGTTGAACTCCAATTTAATCGATCTTATCATTTATGAACATGAGCATTTCTATTCAGTTTGCTTGAGGACAAGCAAAAGCTTAAGTGTGGGGTATTTGATGACACTCGATTTGACGTGATTATCAGCCTCATTTAAGCGACATTTCTTTGCTTAAGACATGGTTTTTAGGGTAGAATAACGAATATTCAATCGATTGCCCTATCTCGTGCCATTTGTGTTACCTTGGCCCATTTCGGGTCTATTTGATGGTTTTCTAGTGTTTTTGTGTTAGCACAGGTTTTTTGGCGTCAAATAACATAGCCATGGACGTGTCTAAGGCGTAGGAACCTCGAGGAATCAAACCGGAATCGATCAAAGGAGTCGATCAAGTTCAAGCCTAAATCTGCCCATTCACACTTGCATTTTCGGCGAAAACAGGCTTGCATCTTCGGCGAAATCAATAGTGCAAATCAACTGGTGCCGAGTCAAAGCATGTCTTCGGCGAAATCAATCAACTCTTCGGACCGAAATTCAAGACCAGAGAAATCAGCCCCTGAAGGAATTTTCGCCGAAATTCTTAAGGAATATTCTGCGAAAATATTAGGCTGACTCGGCTAATTTAGGGTTAAGTATTTATACTTAACCCGACGGCCCAACAAAGAGGACAATCATAATTAATCATAATACAACTTTTCGAGATCAGAATTCTCTGAGTTCTGGAGCGAAGAGCTGGAGTTCGAAGAGCCGGATAGAGATCGTGACGCCATCCCTTCCATCTCGGAGAACCGGAGCTAGGAGTGTAACTTACCGAAGATCGAAGTCTGCCAGAGTCGTCTAAATTAGGTTTTTCAGATTCTTTTCTGTTCTTCCTCTGAATGATGAACTCTTTCCTTGTCTTTGTTTCTTTTGTAATAATCATGAGTAGCTAAACCCTTTAGAGCTTAGACTAGATGAACCCTAAGTGACCCAGGGCTTTAAAGCGGTCACGGATCGGCGGTGATTAGATTCGAAATTCAATCAGTTCTTTTTCATGTTTGATTCGTTCTTCATTGTTCATGTTTCTTGTCTGGATTGATCACCTAGATTAGATTCTTGTTAAGCTAAGGATAGAAGCGAAGGCTCGCCTTACTTTAGAACATCGAATTGAACAATTGACCTTATAATTGGAGTGTGCCTTTCGTAGGAACCGGTTAGGGTTAATCCACTGCAAGAGTATCTCATTAATCACTAGTAATCACACCAATTAATTAAGTTGTTGCGAGAGGCGACCGTACCCGGGCGGCTAGTTAATCTTGGTAGTTAGAACGGATAGATCGAACGTTCGCCGGTCTTAAACCTAAGGGTAAGGAGTTATGGTGGTGTCTTCGTAATTGATTGAATGAGAATCGGAATCCGCTGATCTGTTGATTGCCAATGCTCTGGGGAACGAAGGGGGATTCAAAGTCTAAGTTCGTCTGTCATTCTTGTTTTCAAAACCCTAATTCCCAATCTGCTTTAGTTTAATCCTTTTTAATTTTTCTGCATTCCTTAGAAGTAGAAGTCGTGGAACTCACACCACGCACAACGTGTTTACCTTTGAGTATTTTGCTAGTTCTGAAGTAACCAATCATAGAAAGCCCTCGGAATACGATCTGCTATACGCTTTTTAGCATTAGTAGTTTTTATTTGGCTGAACCGCCCGCATAACAACGACCGGGTGGCGTTCACCAAATTGGCGCCGTTGCCGGGGACTTCTTTTGATTGTTCGAAAGAAGAACTGGCAATTTATTCTTCTACTTTCCATCTTTCATTTTTCCACCCACTTCGATTTTACACTGGTTTTGTTTGTCTTTGTTATCTGTAGGTTTACATGTGTATGCCTCACCGTCCTTGGACTCGCTCTCAAACCGAACAAGCTAAGATTGCAGGGAATCCAGACAGTTCTGCTACACCTCTACGATCACAGATTCTGAAGAAAGGCAGATCCAATCCATTCATCACTCCGATCAAGATCGAGGAACTGAAGGAGAGTTCCTCATCTCCGTCTTCACCGCACTCTTCATCCGCTTCATACACCGCATCACTTTCACCACCTCCATCTCCTACCATGACCGATAGATTACCACCAAATGGCGATCAACCGCCGCCACCACCACCTGCACAGAAGAGTCTAGCAGACTATAACAAGCCAAGCGCGACTAGCGTTCGATCTGCCATTGCCGTTCCATGCATAGAAGGAGATCCTGACTATGAGATCAAGATTCCATTCTTGACTATGATCTCTAGGGATTTACAGTTTGAAGGCAGACCCCTAGATAACCCGTGCACTCATCTTGCAGACTTCCTTGATCTCTGCAGTACTTTTAAGAACGGAAACCTCGACAAAAACACCCTTTGTCTGAGAGCTTTCCCGTTCTCTCTAAAAGGCGCTGCTAAGAGGTGGCTTACTGGCAAACCACCTGGCTACTACACTAACTGGGATACTCTGGCTCAGGACTTTGTTGAAGAATACTTCCCTCCGGCCAGAACAACCGCCATCAAGGACAGCATCGCCAGATTCTCATAGAAAGAAGGAGAAAGCTTATATGATACTTGGAATCGATTCCAAGAACTTCTCTACACCTGCCCTCATCATGGATTCGAGCAGAGGCAGTTAGCTGAAATCTTCGCTCGTGGACTTCGAGAAGAATCTGCCAAGTGGGTCAATTCTCTAGCTGAAGGGGATTGCACTACACTCACTCCTGAAGCTGCTCTTCTTCACTTCGCAAACTGTGCCTCCAAGTCAAGGAACTGGGAGCGACAATCTGAAGGATCAAGGAGCAAGCTAGATCTCGAAGCTACTATCAAGGCAGAGGTAGAGAAGCATTTGAAGAAGTCTACCACACCGATCAAGCCACCGGCAGCTTCTGTCTATGTTGCTGATTGCGAGCGGTGTGAAGCTTGCTCACATAATGGAGGCCGTTGTCAGAACTTTGGTAAGGCAGAAGTCTGGTCTGCCGAAGAGGTAAATTTCATACAACAAGGCTTCGTCTATAATCAGAATGGTTATGCTGGTTACCGTAACTTCAGACAGCAAGGGAACTATCAAGACAGACCCCCCTACAATGCTGGCACCAATCATAACCAGAACCAGAATAACCGCCCGGCTGGTCCAGCTCAGGATCAGAAGCCTAACCATCCGCCGGCAGGTGTCTACCAGCCGCCGCATCGCAATCCGGGTAACTATGGAACTGCTCCTGGCAATCGCCAGAACCAATATCTTAACAATACCTATCCAGGTCAGCAGCATCAAAGAGATAATAATGTCAGTGACCTGGATAAGAAGCTTAGCCAGATCATCACAAGACTCGACGATTATGACAGTCAGTTCAAGGCTCAAGCTCTTCTCAATCAAGAACAGATAGCATCTGGACAAAGAATTGAGCAAGTCGTGAACAACATCTCGAGCATGCTAGCATCTGGTCGACCATTTGGCCAGCTTCCAAGCCAGACAGAGCCAAACCCGAGAAAAGAACAGGCTAAAATGGTAACTGCTCGAAAACTCCCGAACTTAATTGCTGATGCTTATTCTGTTTTACGCAGGATCGCTGAAACTCCGGAAGAAGAGGAAGAAGAAGAACAGAAACCGGCGCCTAAGGAGGATCCTCCTCTTGCACCGTAAGTCGTGAAACCTCCCTTCCCTAGAGCATTGCTGCCAATGCAAGGATCGAGACTGGCATGAAGGGGAACAAGGAAGGATACCCTGACATTCGTGTTAAGAAACCTGTTTCTCCATATCCAGCTAAGTTATCTGATCCTGGTTCTTTTACTTTGCCTTTGGTCATTAATGATGTTGAGATTGAACGTTGCTTAGTTGATCTAGGAGCATCGGTTAATGTTATGCATGTGAGTCTATATGAAAAGTTAAACCTAGGGGAACTTGAACCGCCTAGTATGCAACTCGTCTTTGCTGATAGATCGCTTAAAACCCCTAAGGGAGAGATTAAAGACGTTGTTACTAAATGTGGTCCGTTCACGTTCTTAGCTGATTATGTGATTATCGATACTAGTACAGATGATGCTACCATTCTCATAGGTCGACCTTTCATGGCTACTACTGGAATGAATATTAACGTTCCCAACGGATCATTAACTCTTAGAGTCGGTAAAGAAACAAAAACGTTCCGTCTTAAAGATGGCATGAAATATGACTCTAGGAATGAAGAATCTCACTGCCTAGCTGTTGAAATGGTGGGATTGACTCCGGTCAACTCCGTTACTAATGCTTCTCCCAGTGTCTCTAGATCAGCTGTTGCTGCAGATATTAAACAGGTCATTACAAAGAAGCTAGAAATTTTGGTTCAGAAGCCACTTAAGAAGAAGAAGAAGGAACTGCAAGCCTCTTCTAAACCACCAAGCAGACCTCGAGGAAAGAACAAGAAGACGATGACCCAAATGGTCTGGAGACCAAAAATTCCACCGTCTTCCACCGAGCCAGCTGCACCACCATTTCGTTCCGAGAAACCGGCACCGGAACAAGTATGGAAGGAGAAGCCAAAAGCGTCTCCTAAGGAAGTACTAACGATCACCGATCCTGGTGATAACAAGCCGAAGAAGAAAGAAAAAGAGAACCCGACAGTCCTCATTCCTTCCATCGTCACACTCAAGAAGGATGATCTCTCTAGAGAGCTGTTCGGACCATTCAAGTTCGTTGATCATCTTCCCGACGGACATACAAAGCTACTACATGCAAACGGGAAGAGATTCACACTTACCGGAGAAGTCCCGAAGCTGTACTTCATGAACTCCGATGCGAGCGTGAAGGAGAATCTGAGTTGGGATGTCTCCTAATACCGTCCAGGTATCATCCCGCTCAAGGACGTTAATAAAAGAGCGCTTCGTGGGAGGCAACCCACGGCTGGAGTCTGTTTAATTCTTGTTGAACTTGGTATTTTAGAGTCGGTTCGGGAGAGCCAAAAGTGTCAGTTTGTTTGATTTATTATTTTTCTTGTAGAGTCTGTGTGTCATAGAGTCAGTCGCAAGTTGATTGAGGTCGTTCCGATTTTTGTGGATTTAACTGTGATTTTCTGAAGTTAGCCGATTTACGAAAATATTTAAACACCCGAACAGTTCAAAATTTTTGGCGAAACCACCTTTGTTTTCGGCGAAATCGATTTTTGATTTTCGAACTCAATCTCCCTGATCATCATTTTGGTTCGAAAAGTTTTCTGTTTTTGGCGAAACCATTTTAACTAAAATTTTCGGCGAAACCGTACTGTTATTTTCGGCGAAACTGCCTTCGAAAATCCGACAGTTTATCTGAACTAAAATTTTCGGCGAAAATTTCCTTTCAATTTCGCCGAAAGCTTTGTGAAAATCACCCAACTCTTCCCATTTAAAAATCCCGATTTTAGGCCTCTCCTCTCTCAACCCTTCTTTCATTTTCGCTCAACCACCCGAAAACCCCCTCCCATTGTTTTCAAAACGCCGCCGACCACCCTACTTTCACAACCGCCGCCGCCGCCGTTTCACTCGCCGCCGCCATCGCCGACCGCCGCCGCTCCCTTCCCTTCCATTTTCGATCGATTCAAGCCCTAGAACGTTCTAATCGGAGCTTTGCAGCTCCAGTTCTTTGAAACCTAGTTTTCAACGTTTTTCACCGATTCCTCTCAACTCGTTCACTTTTTGCATCCATGGCTTCAAGGTAAGTTGTAGAGCTTTTCAATATGAATCTTTTGACATATAGATTGCTGAATTTCGTCGGGGTTGACTTTCGGTTGACTTTTCGGTTTGCCTCGTTTTGCGTACCGACTGTTTCGTGTGAACTAGGATTAACTGAACTTATAGAACTGTTCTTGGATGCTTAGGGAGTCCCGTGCTTACTTGCCATATCATTTGATCATGTGTTGCTATGCATACGATTAATTTCTTGTTATGTTGACTTTTGTGAGAAATGTCGGTTTGACTTTGAATTGTTGTAATCATTTGGCTGTCTGATGTGTTCGTTCTCATTCATATTTTCGTGCTTGCCATATGAGATCATATTTTACCGTCATTCTCCAAGTTATGATAGTCTTGCCATGATTAGGGTTCGATATGCTTAAATGTTGACTTCCAAAATGTCGGTTTGACTTTTTGAACTCTGATCGTGCTTATCCGACTCTGGCTGTTCCTAAGTATGTATTTTACTGTCTATGATTACCGGTTACTCCGATTTGCTTACCCCACTTAGTTTCCCTCATTTCTTTGTGAAATCGAGTTTTTCTACTAAGTGTGGGGTAAGGTTTTGGTTGACTAATCTGGTTTCGTTCTTGGTTTAGGAACACCTTTGAGCGCAGGACTAAGGCGCGACTTGATGGCGCCTCGAGCTCAGGAGATGCCGCTCCCGTCACACCTGCTATTCTGGGTCCACCACATGCACTCCCTCACCGGGCTGGATACCATCCCACCATCGCCCGTCTACCGGATTACTACTTTGAGTGCTTCCAGAAGATTCAGCACATCCGTGGAGCTGACGTGCACCCTCTGTCCATGGAGTCACTCCAGGAGCATGACGAGGATTATTACCGGAACGTGCATGACGCCTTAGCACCAGCTGGTCTCCTGGAGTTGACCACCATAGCTGATGATTACCCAGACATTGCCCTCCAGGAGTTTTGGGCGACCTTTGACCTGGAGGAGCACAAGAGGAAGCAGCGCCAGAAGGTTGTCACCTTCTTTCTTGGTGGGGTGTACCGACAGCTCACCTACGATGAGTTTGCCGCTCATCTGGGCATCCCCTACGAGCACTATCATGATCATCACCTGGGCTGGGGCGAGGATGATGATGACGAGGAGTACCACACGCTCTGGAGCCACATGATAGGCGTACCTGGCGATCGCCTCGGGACGAGAAACTCAGTTAAGTCTCTCTCTCACCCGCTCTATAAATTTATTCATATGGTTTGGCGAAGGTCGCTTTTATATGTTCGAGACAAGGATCGCCACCATATCCTCAAGGAGGAGCTCATGCTTCACCGAGCCATCCGAGAGAGCTACCCTCTCCACCCCGGCTGGGTGCTAGCTCGCATCTTCAGCCAGAAGACCAAGAGGAAGACGCCACCTCGCAAACTCTTGGGGGGCAACTTCATAGGACAGCTCATCATCTCCTTTGGCATCAACCATGAGTATGGCCCACACATTCCACGCCACCAAGTTAGGACTGTTGGTGGAGACTTGGCGGTTGAGTACGACTTAGAACTCGACCTCAGTCCCCATGTAGCAGCTGATCCTCCACTCCAGCATGTGGTCAAGTTAGAGGAAGAAGATGTTGCTGAGGAGCAGCAGCCGCAGCCGCCGCCTGAGTTTCATGATTATATACCCTCGCCACACCATCAGGCAGGGTACATCCACCAGTCGCCGCCGCACATCCCCGAGCCATATCTGGCGCATACTCAACAGCACCACCCGCACCCAGCGGACGTGGGTGAGTTATACGAGCGACTGCAGGAGTGGTGCATCACCGACAACGCCACTCAAGAGGCGCGATGGACTATTATGCAGCAACATATGCGCCGCGCCGACCGGCGATATGAGGCGCAGATGGCGTGGCAACGCCAGCTCGGCGAATTTCTCCACTTTCCACCTCCCAGCTCACCGGACCAGCAGTGATCGGGTTGTATTCCTTTTCTGGTGACCTTCTTTTTATTTATTATTTTTGGATTTCGGTCCAACTTTTTTCTGTGTGGATCCGGGACACTTGTCCCGGTTTCCTTTTTATGTTTCAATTGTTTTTGTTTTGTAGGCAATCGGTGGACTCCCTTTGCTTCAGGTTCTGTTACACTTCCCTCCACTCTCAGGATCCGTGCTTACCCTCTGAAATCAACCATCCTCTTCCAGGTTCTTCCATTCCACTCTAAACTCTAGAATTAGTCCTGTGAGGACACAGTCGATTTAAGTGTGGGGTATGATGCTAGAGAACCTTGCATGAACTTGATTGCCCTTGATTATGTTTTATGTGTGCCTCGTGATTCCATTCCAGTCTCTCTAGCATTAGAATGGCTCAGTTTTTGATTTTTGATGTTAAGTTGTTGTTCAAACTTTCATAATGATGCTTAGACTGCTTAACCTAGAACTTGAGAACCAACTTGTATGCTTTGATGCTAAATTGCCTGGTCAGAACAGAATTTTAAAAATCACACTTGTAGTTTGTAGCCTTGATTGCATGAAAATGACCGAATCCGACTAGCAAACCAACTGTGAGCTTTTGATCCATTGCACGTAACTTGCAATTCTAATTCTTTCTGAGTGGTTTTCTATTTACTTGAATGAGTTAGAATTTGCATGAGACCTACTCGAGACCACACGATGACACGAGTTCTAGAAGGATAGGGGCACCTAGATTCAGCTACTAAGCCAGATAGCCTACCAAACAATAAAATCTACTAGCTTTAGACCCTTGAGCTTGGTCTGTTCTTTCGGTTCGATAATACATTACAGCCATTTCCCATTTCTTTCATTCCCCGTCGATCCCTTGTGGTTGTAGTTCTAGATTGACCTACCGGAAGTCGGTTTGGGGTAACCTGCCTATAGCCATTAAACAGGTGGTCTTAGCTAATATGTCCAGACGTGTAAACCCCTCTAGCAACTAAAAGAAAATCGGCACAAAAGAAAAAAAATAAAAAAATAAGAAGAAAGAGAGAAGCAGAAAAATCAGAAAATAAGAAAAGTTTCAAAGTGTAGTTCAATAAAACGTTCTTCTCCCTACAAATGGAAGAACGAAGTCAAAAGAAAAGTTGAAAAGAAAAGAGAAAAAAAATCGTGTAAAGAAAAAGAATAAGTGCTAGGTTGCTTGAGGGTATCATAGGACGAGCTTTCATCATTCCACCCGTGTTTGGTTAGACGGTAGGAAGCCATAGATTAGATTCGAGGGAAGTTAGTCGAAAGCTACACCGCACAAAGCCATCATCATTCATTCCCATCATCCATCTCATTATAAACCCGAGTAGTGTAGAATTCATTACGGTCCTAGCAGGGAAGTCCTTCTTGACTAGATACTCGTGTTGTCACAGTGGTGGAGATGTGGTCGAAATGCAAACCTATGACAGAATTCGGTAACAGAAAATGATCGAGATCAGAAACACGTCCCTAAACACAGAGAGTGAGAGTTCCCATTGTACTATATACATCCTGTGTGAGGAGTCTGGTCAGTCAGGTCAAATTCGTGCATAATTGGTTGCTAATTACTCGTCGTGTGCAGTTTATTAGTGAGACCAGGTAGTTTGGCTGATCTGTATGCATGTTAGGTTTCTTGTTCTAGGATCGATCTGTCTAATAATTCATTGTGTTTGGTTGAACTCCAATTTAATCGATCTTATCATTTATGAACATGAGCATTTCTATTCAGTTTGCTTGAGGACAAGCAAAAGCTTAAGTGTGGGGTATTTGATGACACTCGATTTGACGTGATTATCAGCCTCATTTAAGCGACATTTCTTTGCTTAAGACATGGTTTTTAGGGTAGAATAACGAATATTCAATCGATTGCCCTATCTCGTGCCATTTGTGTTACCTTGGCCCATTTCGGGTCTATTTGATGGTTTTCTAGTGTTTTTGTGTTAGCACAGGTTTTTTGGCGTCAAATAACATAGCCATGGACGTGTCTAAGGCGTAGGAACCTCGAGGAATCAAACCGGAATCGATCAAAGGAGTCGATCAAGTTCAAGCCTAAATCTGCCCATTCACACTTGCATTTTCGGCGAAAACAGGCTTGCATCTTCGGCGAAATCAATAGTGCAAATCAACTGGTGCCGAGTCAAAGCATGTCTTCGGCGAAATCAATCAACTCTTCGGACCGAAATTCAAGACCAGAGAAATCAGCCCCTGAAGGAATTTTCGCCGAAATTCTTAAGGAATATTCTGCGAAAATATTAGGCTGACTCGGCTAATTTAGGGTTAAGTATTTATACTTAACCCGACGGCCCAACAAAGAGGACAATCATAATTAATCATAATACAACTTTTCGAGATCAGAATTCTCTGAGTTCTGGAGCGAAGAGCTGGAGTTCGAAGAGCCGGATAGAGATCGTGACGCCATCCCTTCCATCTCGGAGAACCGGAGCTAGGAGTGTAACTTACCGAAGATCGAAGTCTGCCAGAGTCGTCTAAATTAGGTTTTTCAGATTCTTTTCTTGTTCTTCCTCTGAATGATGAACTCTTTCCTTGTCTTTGTTTCTTTTGTAATAATCATGAGTAGCTAAACCCTTTAGAGCTTAGACTAGATGAACCCTAAGTGACCCAGGGCTTTAACAGCGATCACGGATCGGCGGTGATTAGATTCGAAATTCAATCAGTTCTTTTTCATGTTTGATTCGTTCTTCATTGTTCATGTTTCTTGTCTGGATTGATCACCTAGATTAGATTCTTGTTAAGCTAAGGATAGAAGCGAAAGGCTCGCCTTACTTTAGAACATCGAATTGAACAATTGACCTTATAATTGGAGTGTGCCTTTCGTAGGAACTGGTTAGGGTTAATCCACTGCAAGAGTAACTCATTAATCACTAGTAATCACACCAATTAATTAAGTCGTTGCGAGAGGCGACCGTACCCGGGCGGCTAGTTAATCTTGGTAGTTAGAACGGATAGAGCGAACGTTCGCCGGTCTTAAACCTAAGGGTAAGGAGTTATGGTGGTGTCTTCGTAATTGATTGAATGAGAATCAGAATCCGCTGATCTGTTGATTGCCAATGCTCTGGGGAACGAAGGGGGATTCAAAGTCTAAGTTCGTCTGTCATTCTTGTTTTCAAAATCCTAATTCCCAATCTGCTTTAGTTTAATCCTTTTTAATTTTTCTGCATTCCTTAGAAGTAGAAGTCGTGGAACTCACACCACGCACAACGTGTTTACCTTTGAGTATTTTGCTAGTTCTGAAGTAACCAATCATAGAAAGCCCTCGGAATACGATCTGTTATACGCTTTTTAGCATTAGTAGTTTTTATTTGGCTGAACCGCCCGCATAACAACGACTGGGTGGCGTTCACCAGGTTTTCTGCCGACTAGAGAGGGGAAGGATGTCGTGTGGGTTATAGTTGATTGTTTGACGAAAGTTGCTCAGTTCATACCAATTCGGTTTAAGCCGAGTGTGGAGGAGTTAGCGAAGTTGTACATAGAGGAGGTGGTGAGGTTGCATGGGGTTCCCCAATCCATTGTTTCTGATCGGGATCCGAGTTTCGCATCTCATTTTTGGGAAGGATTGCATACGGCGTTGGGAACTAAGCTTAAATTCTTGACGGTGTATCATCCTCAGACGGATGGTCAATCAGAGAGGACGATCCTTACTCTGGAGGAGTTGTTGAGGAGTTCTGCTTTTTGAGTTCCAAGCCCTTTGGACTGATTTACTACCATTGGTTGAGTTTGCATACAACAACTCGTATCATAGTAGTTTGAATTCCGCGCCTTTTGAGGCTTTGTATGGGAGGAAGTGTAGGACGCCTTTGTGTTGGGATGAGGAAGGTGCTAGAGTGTTGTCGGGTCCTCAAGTTGTCCAAGAGATGGCTGACCGTGTTAAGGTTATCAAGGATAAGTTGAAAGCGGCTCAAGATAGGCAAAAGTCTTATGCTGATGGTCGTGCTAGAGAGCTGAATTTCGATGTTGGGGAGAAGGTGTTTCTGAAGGTGTCTCCATGGAATAGGCTGGTGCGTTTGGGTAGGAAGGGTAAGTTGGCACCTCGTTACATTGGTCCTTATGAGGTCTTAGCTAAGTCGGGTCTGGTTGCCTATGTGTTGGCATTGCCAAGTGAGCTAGAGAGGATACACAATGTGTTCCATGTGAGTATGCTTAACGGTATCATGGGGATCCCTCACATGTAATTCAGCTGGAGGAGGTGGAGATTGAGCAAGACATGACTTATGAGGAGAAGCCGGTGACAATAGTGGATAGGCAAGTTCGAGTTTTAAGGAATAAGAAGATTCCTCAGCTCAAGGTAGTATGGAGGAACCACGAGAGTGAATCAGCTACTTGGGAGACCTTAACGTCAGAATCTCATCGAAAGTGGCAGAAATCAATACACGGCCGTGTGTTGTTGATACACGCCGTGTATTATGACCTGACAATAAAAGACGGATTTTGCTCAGAAATTCATAACTTCAACTCCTTTCCTCTCTCCACGAAAAACCATTGGCGAACAAACTTCGAGCAAGCTTCAGAAGGTGATTCCGGGAGTTGTAGAGGTCGGAATTGAGTTCCGTTTGTTGCTACGCGTTCCTAGCGACGAGGAGAAGAGATCGCTAACTTCAATTTATGGTTTCTCGGTGTAGGTCACGGTCAGTTATCAGGGGTTAGGCAACGAGTTTGGAGCTAGGGAAACCAAATTTCTGAGGAACTAGAAGACGAATAGAGCCTCGTCTTCTATTCCATGTGAGGGCTTAGCATTGTTAGGTAGTCTTTGATACCGTGAGGAGTTATAATTCGGACTTAGATGGAAGATAGGTGTTGCATGAAAATGATGAGAGTAAAAGGGGAAACTATCCTATAAATGTGTTTTGTGATTGTGTTCTGATGTGCTTGACTGTTGATTGTTGTGATTGGGGGAAATGGTATGAAATGAACTGAGAGAGTTAGGATGGAATTGGGGATATGGATGCTAGTAATGAGATATTATGAAATTGTCAGTTTGTGGTTGCAGGAGAATGGCCCTGCCAATGTGGGGTCGTTCTGAGAAAGAGGAACATGTGGGTGGTTCCTAGACTCACGACATGGCTTCCCCTGCACTTGCGGGTGGGGGTGGCCGGTGAGGTAGCCAATCACCCTATTATGTGTTGTGTGGATAGATTGTACGATGTGACCAGATTGTGGTATCATGGAAGTGTGTGGTGAAGTGTGAATGAAATGTGGTTTCGTGAGTAATGTGATGATGTGGATGGATGTGTTATGATGAAATGGCATGGAATGTGAATTGTATGTGAAAGTAGAACCGGAAGGAGCCCACACTGCCCCACCCGAAATACTGTTGAGCTGAGTCTGATTCACTGGGGTGAATCCCGTGACGGGGAGTCATGGTGGTTGAAATCTCTGCTAAGGATGGATCCCAATGGGATGCGTCGTGATAACTCCGTGGAGGAATGACTCCTTAGGGGATGCGTCGTGTTATCCCCCCTTGAGGGAAAGATCCTACGGGATGTGTGGATGTGATGGCAGGCGGTGGTGGTGTGGATAACTCCTTGGCGCCTAATAACTCACCTAGAATAATAATGTGTGATATTTGTGCATATGCGTGTTGTTGTGCTCTTGAATGGTGATTGTGACCTCGTTGTGATTGTGTGATGTGAGTGTGCGTTGATTCTATTATGTTATGTTGTTATGGATGATGGATGAGAACGATGAACTGACCTATGTGATCACCTAGACTGTTTTAGGATGTTAAAACCTGGAAAGGGTTAAGGTCAGGTTCCAATGTCGATGTCTTGTGCGGAGTTTGGAACCACTCCTTTGGTTTAGGGCAACGTGTAGGTAAGCCCTGTGGGTTCACTCAATTTCAATAGGAAATTGATCCCTTCTCCCTTTCAGGATCTCGTGGCTAGTGAGAGTGGTGTCAGAGTTCAGAGGTGTGGGTTGATATCGAGAAGTCTCGGATTGAAGCTATGAGGTGAAGACTGGAGCCTACTCGGAGTTGACTCATTCTTTGTGTTAGTTGACCTAGACTATTTGGGGGGGGGGGGGTGGCAGGTTTTCTATGGATTTATGTATCTTTCGAGTTATTGTTGGATTTATGGGTTTTATGTCGAGATGGGATTGTACATAGTTTTACGATTTTCATGGATTTATGGAGGCCTCTTATGTTGACTGTTATTTAAAGCTTGGTTTTACTTGTTATTTATGATGATTTTAATTAGTGATACTCGAGACCAATACAACCAAGGGTTTTCATCAGGTTGATTCGGGTCGGGTGTTACATGCCAGCAATGCTATTCATCGTGCTCTCCACTCGCTAACTTTGAGCCATTTGACCTTGGTTTAAGGCGGCTTGTTCTTTGAATTTTTCCTCATGGTCGTCGAGCCTTGTCATGATCAAGTCAAGCTTCTTGACCATCTCGCTCTCTTTGTTGCCCTGAGGCAGCAATTTTTGAGGTTGCTGTCCTCTGGTGAATCCAGGAAGACCTTGATAGTTGTTGCTCAAGTATTGATTCTGGCGATTGCCAGGAGCTGTCCCATAGTTTCCTTGGTTTCTATGAGGCGGCTGGTACATTCCTTCGGATTGGTTATTAGGCTTTTGATCTTGAAACGACCCAGATGCTCGGTTGCTCTAATTCTGATTAGCTTCGGAGTTGTAGGGAGGTCGCTCTTGGAAACTTCCTTGCTATTGTGGCTGCCGGTAGTTGCGGTAGCCGATGTAGCCTTGTTGGTTGTTGGCGAAGCCTCCATTAACAAATGCTACTTCTTCCAAGGACCAGACAGCAACTCTACCAAAATTCTGACAACAGCCTCCGTTATGTGCACAGGTCCCACACCATTGACAATCAACCACGAAGACAGGGGCTGATGGAGGAGTGGTAGGCACCCCGGCTTTCTTCAAACACTTTTGGACTTCTGCTTCAATCCGCTCTTCGATACTGAGCTTACTCCTAGCTCTTTCTGTTTGTCTCTCCCAATTCCTAGACTTGGAAGCATAGTTAGCGAAATGGATCAGGTCTCATTCTGGGGTAAGAGCAGTGCAATCTCCCTCGACTAAGGAGTTGACCCATTTAGATGACTCCTCGTTCATACCCCGAGCAAAGATTTCATCAAGTTGCCTCTGCTTGTAGCCATGGTGGGTGCAGTTGTAGAGAAGTTCTTGGAATTCTTTCCAAGCATCATACAAACTCACTCCTTTCTGAACAAACCTTGAGATGCTGTCTTTGTAGGCGGTTGTTCTGGAAGGAGGAAAGTACTCCTCGACAAAATCCTAAGCCAGCTTTTCCTAGTCGGTGTAGTGACCGGGAGGCTTGCTGTTGAGCCATCTCTTGGCGAGGCCGTTGAGAGAGAATGGAAATGCTCACAAGCACAAGGTGTTCTTGTCGAGGATTCCACTCTTGAAAGTTTCACATAAAGCAATGAAGTCCGCCAAGTGTGTGCAAGGATTATCGTTCGGCTTTCCTTCAAATTGTAGATCCCTAGAGATCATTCCCAGAAAGGGGATCTTGATCTCATAGTCAGGATCAGCCTCATTGCGTGTAACAGAGATAGAAGATCGAACGCTAGTCGCGCTCGGCTTGTTGTAGTCCACAAGGCTCTTCATTAGAGCAGCCATTCTTGGAGAAGGTGGTGGCGAGAGTGATGCAGTGGACGAAGCGGGGGAAGATGAGGAGCTCTACTTCGGCTCCTCGATCTTAATTGGAGTAAAGGATGAAGGTGGAGCGGTAATAGATTGCTTCGGAATTTGCGGTTACTTAGGCAGAGCAAAACTACCTGGCTTTTCTACACTCTTAGCCTTGTCAGTGTTGGTTAGAGAGCAAGTAAACGAGCGATGATGCATAAACCTGTGAACAACCTGCAAAAGACAAAAACAAACACAATCGGTGTAAAATCGAAGTGTATGGAAAAATGAAAGATGGAAAGGTAGAAGAATAAAATGCCAACTCTTCTTTCAAACAAATAGAAGAGGTTCCCCAGCAACGGGGCCAATTTGATGAACGCATTTTCAGGTTGTCGTCAAATAACTACCGAGCACAAAGCAAGATAGATCGTATTCCAAAGGTTTCTTCTAACTGACTACTCAAATGAGTCAGCAAATTACTCAGGTTTAAACAAGTTTGTGTAGTGTGAGTTCCACGACTTCTAAACTATAAAGTAGGAAATAAGAAACGAAAACAGAAAGTAAATTGAAAGATATATTGACTTGACAAGATGACAAACAAGCTTAGATTTCGATTCCCCCTAAGATCACCAGAACATTGGCGATCACAAGACTAGCGGTTTTCAATCCCGATTCTTCAGTTCTCAGACACCACCATAACTCATGACCCTTAAGTTTAAGAATGGTGAACGTTCCCTCTATCCGATCTAACTCCCAAGATTAATTACCGCCCTTGCGTTCACTTCTGCGATGGAAAACTAACTGGCGCGATTACTAGTGATTAATGAGTTACTCTAGCAGTGGATTAACCCTAACTGGTTCCTACGAAAGGCATACTCCAATGAATAGGTTAATTGTTGATTTAGTGTTTCAAAGTGAGGCGAACGTTCGCTACTATCCTCAGCTTAACAAGAATCCTAACTAGGTGATCAATCTAGAAAAGAAACACTAGCAACGAAGAACAAATCAAACATGCAAGAGAAACTAACTGAATCTGAATTTAATTACCGCCGACCCGTGGCCGCTTTAAAGCCCCGGGTCACTTAGGGTTCATCTAATCTAAGCTCTATGAGTTTAGCTACTCATATTCAATATAAGAGAAATGAAGACAATCAAGGAATACATCTCAAGTAGGAAGAACAGAGAAGAACTGTAAAACCTAATTTCTGATGAATTCGTGAAGCTTCAATCTCCTGGATCTTCAACTCCTAGCACCGAGCTCTCCGAGATGGAAGGATGGCGTCATGAGCTCTTCCTGGCTCTTCGAACTCTCTAAACTCTCTCTCGAACTCTGAAGTCTGGAAATTAATCCAAGGAATAAGTGTGTGAAAAGTCCTCCCCAATTGTGGCTTCCGGTTTAGTTTAAATAGGTTTGCAAAATCCAACCCAAAAAAGGAAGGACTTCTTAGCGAGAACTGTGAAAGTTCTCACCGAGAACTTTACTTGAAAATCCCGGCTCAAGCTCCTGTCTCCCATCTGTGTAGTTTACCAAAAGTTCTCGGCGAGAACTCTTGAACATCTCGCCGAGAACTTCCTCTGAATTAGGTCATGGGTTCCTTCATAACTTCTCGGCAAAAACTCATATTTTCGCCTAGAACTTCAGTGTGAACAGGGGTGGACTTTGAATTTGACTTGATTGCTTCCTTGGATCAGTTTCGGGGCAATTCCTTGAGGTTCCATTGCCTTTGACACAACTGTGGCTACATCATTTTATGGAAAAAACCTGTGCTAACACCAAAGCACTAGAAAACACATCAAACGGACCCTTAACGGGTCAAAGTAACCAAAACAGTACGAATTAGAGCAATTAGGTGAAAACACCCTAAACTACCCTAAAAACCAAGTTTCAAGCAGGGAAATGTCGCTTAAATGAGGCTGATAAACACGTAAAATCGAGTGTCATCAATGGTGGTACTCCTTATCCCTCCCCTTAACATTTTTCTAACTTTGCGTTTGGGAGGTTAAAGGGGGGAGAGTAAAAATGGAGTATCATCTCCAATGGCCTCAATACTCTCTAAGCCACCAATGGAGATAGAGATGTCCTATGGTTGTTGTTGTTGTGGCTCCTCAATCATCTTCTCCTTGACTTTTGTTGTGCTGCTCTTGTTATTAATTTCTTCACATAAGAACTTTATCACAAGAAATGAGTCTTGGAGGGCTTAAACTTTCTTCGGATGAACCACAACTAAAAAGCTTCCATTGAGGGTTGAGCGCTCAATGGTTTCCACCATCGTTCTTGGAGGAGTAACCTCTTCTTAGGAAGTCATCCTATGAATTCTGCACCCTCCCTTTTTGCAAGTGCGTCTTGCTCTGCCTATCGAGTTTGGAGAGCCTCGTCCTCCATCAACATTGATGTGAAAGCAATTTGATCGCTAGTAAGCTCTTTCAGCTCTTGAGGAGTCCATCTAGCTCGGTCGTAGGAACGTGCTGAATGAGGCTCATCATCCCAAATTGGTTGGATTGTGCTCATCTTCACTCCACCAATGGTTGTTTTCCCTGTAGTCCTGCAAATATACACAAACTAGAACTACCAAGGAAAAACAAGAAAATGAAATATTAAACAAAAACAAAGTAAAAGGGTGGAGCAAAGGCACTCAACACTTTCAGACTAAAACAAAGGGTCCCCGAAAACAACGCCAAAATTTGATCGGGAAAAACCCTTCACAAAGGTACCTAGATTTTGGCTAGGGTCGTACTCTCGTGGGGTCCCTTCGTTCGGCTTTCTTGTGGAGAGTGAGTTTTCTCAAGGGGTACGACACTCAAAAGTCAATGGTTCAATCAATCAACAAGTTAAACAAGGCTCAAGTTTATTCAATTCAAGACTCAAGGGCTCAAAGAGCATGGGAAAAGGTGGATACGACCAAGACAATACACACAAAATGATCAAGAAGAAGGAGGATGAGGATGGAAGGCCGTAGATAAGTTAACCCCCCAAGGATCATGGCAATTGACTGAGTTGGTGAATCTAGGACGAACAAAAATCATTTCCATGCATTGAAACTGATAAAGCACATCAAACACCGGTCCTAAGACTCTCATGAAGCCTTAGGCTAAGTCTAAACACAAATCAATAGGACTCCCATCACTAATTGTCCAAATTGCAAGAGGCACGTCAAGTGTTCGATAAAATGCCTCAATGGATTTTCACCCAAAGCAGACCTAATTCTCGCCCCTCTCTCGAGTGTAATGAAGAATCAAGCAAATCTAAGCTCTATGACATAACCACCCTCTAGGGAAAAATCAATCCAAGCATGAATACCAAAGTTAAGCATAACATTCAAACATGGAAAAAACACCTAAAGAAAATGGAAATCGTACGCAATTGCATTAACAATAAAATTTCATCATCATCCAAGAAAACTCAACAAATCAATATAGCCAATTCCCTTAGGGTTGCACAAATCTAAAGGGTTCAGTTACACATGAAAGAAGAAAGAAAGATAGAACCTAAACTAGAAATCAAACCCACGAATCTTTAATATGGAGCGTCTTTTTTCATTGATTCGTGTTTCCAAGGTGAAGATTATGATTAGCGATGATTGGGAATGATTAGAAATGAATTAAGGGTGTCTAGGGACGATGGGGAGGCTTTGGAGAGTTCCCCCCTTCGTCAAAATAGGTCTAGAGGCGAGCCAAGGTCAATTTGTCTTAAAATTCCAAAAAACTACATTTATATGGTTGCCGCCCTGGTCGGGGAATCCTAGACTCCCACACGGGAATGCAACCATGGGACACATCCTTGCACCTAGTTAATTTTAAAACTCTAATATAGTAGTACTAGATGTTCAAACATTTCTCCCTCTACCACTACCCATATCATTCATCATCCCAACAACATCATCCAATAATCATAAACAGTCCAATACAAATCTCACATCATAAATTGAATACCAACATCAACATCATCATCATATATCATGTCATAATATACAAGAATCAACATCACTGCTCAATAGTATAATTCATCCACATGTCCATACATACCAAAACACATACATACACACGCACACACACAATCTAGTTCAAGTTCGTATCTAGGTGATTTAAGTAAATGCCATAAAGAGTTGTTCCACACCACCACTGTCGGCCAACAATCCTTGGTAATACGACCCAAGGTGATCTACTCAACGTAGACCGATTCAACTATCAATCCTGGTCACTTGACCAAGGTGATCCACTCAACGTGGATCAGACTCAACTCATCATATTTCACGGTGGGTAGAGTGGACTCCTACCGGTTCTATCGTTTCAATTCCATTTAAACATCCACATCAATTTCCACACATCAACCATACAATTCCATTAAACCAATTCCACTTCCCAATTCCACATCACACACTTATTACGGGCGGACTTCTAGCCTTATCAACCACCCTACTTGTAATAGTAAAAACAAAGGGGTGATCATGTCACAAGGTCTAGGACCACCCTTCTTTTCATCCTTCTATGATGATCCTTCATTGTGATCATCCTCCTGCATCCACCATTCCACAATACAGTATTATAGCCACATAACATATGCACACTTTGAAAATAAAACTCTCATTTCTACCACCTTCATTCAAACAAGTCAACTCTATATCTACAACCAATCATAACATCATACGATTAACAATTTCAACTTTCCAATTCGTGAAATCCTAATTATCATTCTAAGTTAAATTTAATTCCTCACGTTATAACTACCTATCGACGCTAAGCCCTCACCATAGCCTGATTTCAGACTCTGAATTCAGCCTAAGCAGATTCATCTCATCGTACCGATTCCATAACGTCTGTCGGTTCGTCAAATAGAGCTCTAATAGACGAGTTATGCTCGAATCTCTGAATTGTCGATACCCGATCTGCCAAACAGCCCCTTAGCTGAGAATATCCACACAAACCTCAGACTTGCAGTAATTACAGAAAGGTTACCAAACTTATCTCAGGTTGCAGAAAGGCCATTGAACTTCTAGAAAGGGACGAGTCAATCCTTCTCCCTCTCCGATCAGACCGTGGTCGTCGGCGAGGCCTCCGCCGCCGCGACTCCCATGATTTTGGAACCTCCGTTTCACGATTGGAGAAGGTATATGAGCTCTATGGAAAAGCTTACCTCCATACATCGAAGCCTTCTCTTCGATTGGAGTCACCACTGATGCCCCTTTCTAGCTTTCTCGACTTTCGCGTCGTCAGCTCTCTCCTCTCTCTCCTTTGTCATGTGTGTCGTCCCCAAATTTTTTTGGTGTTGGCCCCTCTTTTTGTCCACCAGGGCGGGCACTTTAAATTCAACATTAATTTAAAGATATAGAAATTGAATGGCTGAGATGAAAAAGTAATCTTATCCCCATTTCCTTTATTTTATTTTATTCTCACTCTTTTATATTTCTCTCTCTTATGAGTTTTGGGTACAGCCTCCCTTTCTTCTTCCTTTCTCTCGCTCTCTCTTCTTATTAATTAAATCTTCTTCCTTTCTCTCTCTCTTCTTATTAATTAAATCATTTAACTCTACTCCTTCTCTTCTTCTCCTTCTCCCACAAAATGAAAGAACACCATATCCACATTAGATCCTATTTCCAACCCTATAATCTTCTTTTCCTTAGAATTTCTGTACAACGACAACAACTTCATCTCCATCACGCCCAACCACCATAATGACAAAGCCATCGTAGTGTTTCTGGAGTGTTACTAGTTATCTGGGTGTTACTTGGATTCATGATATTTGGTCTTTCGATTGGTGTTGTACTGGAGACTCACTAGAGTTTTACTGGAGTGTTACCCAAGTTTTATCTGAGTCTGACTAGAGTATTACCTCAAGTAAAACTCTGATAAAACTTGGGTAACACTCTAGTAAAACTCTAGTGAGACTCTAGTAGCCTTCTAGTAACACCGGGATAACCAATACAATACCAATCGAAAGGCCAAATACCATGCATCCAAATAACACTAACAGCCAAATAACCAATAACACTACTATGGCTTCTGGAACTTTGTATCTTTGTCATTCTAGTGGTTGAGGGTGATGGAGATGAAGTTGTTATCGTCAAGAATTCGAAGGAAAAGAAGATTATAGGGTTGGAAATCTGATCTAATGTGGATCTGGTGACTAATTCAACTCTTGTTTCAATAGAAATTATAATTTCTTTCATTTTGTGGGAGATTGAGAAGGAGAGAAGAATGAAGTTTAATGATTTAATTAATAGGAAGAGAGAGAGAAGAAAGAGAAAGAAAAATGGAGGAAGAAGAAAGAGAGTCTGCACCAAATAAGTAAAAGATGGAGAGAGAAAGAAGAATACAAACAAAAGAAAATGGGGAAATAATACCCTTTCTTCATCTCAACCTTTAAATGTTGCATGCATTAAGTAAATGGTTGGATTGGGGTGCCCGTCCTGGCGTACAAAAAAAGGGGCCAGCACCCTAAAAAAATTGGTCGTCCCCCTCTCCCTTCGATTATTGTGCCTCTCCCAAAAAGTGGGTGTTGCACCAAACCATTCCCTCCTTTTTTCACTGAAGCACAAGGGCCTAAAGCTTTCTCCACCTTCCATTAACCGCCAGTGGGTCGACTGCCTACTTCCTCTTCTTCTAGTCTCTCGGCCAAAGCCCATCTCATCTCCTCCATCCATGGAACGGGTTTAAAAGCCCAACACAAAATCCCCTCACTTTTCCGCTACACACGCTGACCAAAACCACCACTTGGGCTTGGAGCCCAACTCCTTCCCTGAACTAACCAAGAGGGCCGAACCAAATCAGCCCAACTCCCTTTGTTTTCTCTCCGCCGCTGTTGCTTGTACAAAACAATATAAGCTAAAGGCCCTTAACCAAAACTTCCTCACTTTCCTTTTATTTTTGGTTTGGCCCACCGATTTAGAACTCGAACTCAACGATCAACTCGTAAATCATTTATTTCGCCACTAGAATGAATCACACTCACAAATTAATGAATTAAATTCAAATCCTCCAAGTTTTAAACCAACGAGGAACCAACCAAAATACTAAATCAAACCGATTAATCATAACTGGGATGTTACATAAATTTCCAATGTTCACCAAATGTAGAAACGGATGGGGATTTAAAATATGAATGCTGAAAAATACATATTGCTGGATAGAATTTCTATCTAGTAAAAAATACTTCACATCGGACAACAGTCGCTGTTAAATAGGCAGTTTCATGTAGTGTGTTCTGATGTGATTAGGAAATGTGTGTGTGTGTGATGTGACTTGTTCGGTTAAGCTGTGTTGATGGTAATCGGTGATGAGTTGTATTTTACGTGGTATTTGGATAATGATGTTGATTGGGGTTATGCATGATATGGGTAGCGGTAGAGGGTGAATGATTGACTACTCAGAATTATTGTATTAGGTTGTTAAAATGAAGTAGACATTGTCCCATTGTTTTAGTGTAGTGTGGGAGTCTGGGATGCTTCTTAGGCATTTTGATGCATATTAAGCCCCTTGGGTTCACTCAGTTTCTATAGAAAACCAATCCCCCCACCACTTTTCAGATCGCTTTGAGTAGTCAGTTCAGTGATGTTTAAAGTTTGGAGTAGCAGTGACAATTTTTGAGGATGAGGTACTGGACCCGTTCCTACCGGATTGGACACGTCTTATTTCTATTTTCGTTTAGTTGAATATTTACATTTTGGGTTTGTTTATTGTGGTATTGCGGTTTATAATGTAATTTGAGATATTTGTTTGACTGATTATGGTTTGTTTTACATTTGATCTCGAGATCACCTTTTCTATTCAATTTATTTGATGATTTTGGTTTATTTACTTTTTGTTTGTTTGTATTTAAATTCGGTTCATTCATTACTAATCACCCATTTTTCGTTTAGTCCTGGATTTGACCATGGATTTGGGTGTTACATAAGTGATTGTGGCCCTTAGGTTCTTTGTTTTCTACGTAAGTGATTGAACTTTGTACAAAGGTAATAATTGCTAGTAAGGTTATCCAGCGAGTAATGTTGCTCATTGAATCACGTCAAATAGGAAATACATAGCAAAATTACCTAGTCATAGTATCTCCTTAGATGCATGGCATTCCAAATTCTTTGTATCTTGGTGTTGTCCATCTTCGCTAGTTTAAAGGTGCTCGCTCCTACCACCTCCTTGACTCTATAACTATCTTCCTATCCTAGGTTGAGTTTTGCCGCTCCTTTTGTTGGGCGAAAGACTTTTCTCAGTACTAGGTCATTACCAGCTGTATGATGCAGCAAAAAGCCTAGCATTATATCATCCAATTAGTTGTTCCCTTTTGATACAGGTATCCTCCGATCAGTATGCATCTTCTGGCTTGCCGTCGCACCTTGGTTGCTTGATCGTGATTGTCTATGACCTGCCTAGTTTCTAGAAATTGTATTATAGGCGTTCTCCATTCTTGCTCTTCTCCAGTTGCTTCTATTTGCAGAAATTGTTTAGATTTTGCTTCCTTTTCTGTCGTAGCCATCCTTCCTTCTTCAAATTCAGTCGTTGTGGCTCATTTGGATCGTTCATCGGAGTGGAAATTCTTTTCTTGAGAAATCTGGACTATGTCCACCTTTTTTTAAACTCCGAGATGGTTAACTTGATTTCATCAAAATACGGGAGTAATGACTCCTCCTTTACTTCGAAGCCGAAATTCAGCTAGTTGACCACAATCGCCAAGTTTGAAAATACACTTACGTTGATCACTCCTATGCTCCTAGAAATTCATAACCTGACTTCCATAGCTCCATACTCTACTGTATATTGGTCTTGGGGGTTGCAAATTGTTGGGCTACCTCATGTAGTATGCCCCCTTGGACTCTTTGTACAATACTTACACCCGCTCCATATTTACTTGAGGCTTTGTCTGTTTATCGGGTCCAACATTCTTCATTTGTTGCTTCTTCCCAAATAGCTCCTTCGATGATGAAATCAACTAGAACTTGGGGCTTAATTGCTATATGCGTCTGATACCGAACATCATAATCTCTTAACTCTATTGCACACTTAGCTAATCATCCTGCTACACTCATCGCTCTAATAACATTCTTTATGGGAAGATTGGTCAAGACATGGATAGTGTGAGCTTGGAATTATGGTCATACCTTTCTAGTTGCACACACTATGGTGGGGTAGTGTGGGCTCCTTCCAGTTCTATATTTCATATTCACATCACAATCTATCATTACCAATTCACCACATTTCATTCCCACCAATGTTCCACATGATCACAATCATAACAAAGGTAAACATCTAGCCTTGTCGGCCACCCCACCTGCATAAACAAGGAAGAGAGGTAGCCATATCGCAAGGTTTAGGGTTACCCAGATGATCCCTCATTGGAGGAACCATCCTCCTTCAATCACAACTGACAACAACAGATATATGTAGAGACACTCCATAACCCATTTTATCATATCTCTCATTTCTATCTCAAATCCATTAATAATCATATTATTATAATTCCCGACATGCACAATAGTGCATCACAATCAATCAAGCAGCAATCACAGAACAGTTTCTCAGTTATACTCTCTTTCAGTTTCATGCAAACATCCTTAATTTCTCCTAATCCAAATTGGATCTCCTTACATTACTCATCTTGTCCTATCGACGCTAACCCCTCACCGAGAATTGAAGACAAGGGTCTAATCATCTTGCTGATCCACAAATGACTCGATTTCCCCTTACAAATTCGTGGCTGGTCCCTTCTGATCAGCAACACTCAACAGCAAATCAGCCCAAACAAAAGAATATGATCTCTTCTCCTCTTCGACATGAATCCATAGGAAAAAATGGTGACTTAATCCAACTTTTATAGTTCTCGGAATCAAGGTTTGAAGTCCATTGCAGCTTGGTTCGTCAATGGGGTTTTTTGGAGCGAGAAGAAAGAGGAAAGATGTAGAAATTTGTCAAAACCCGTCTTATTATAATCTGGGAAAACAGCACGGCGTATTGTATAAAAACACAGTGTGTTGTTTGAAGACACACGACGTGTAGTATAACAACATAGCCGTGTGTTTCCCACCATACAAAAACCTCAAGTAACCTCAACCCGACTTAAATTCGAACATCTTGGACTTCGATGGGACCTCAGGAGACTCGACTTCAGTGTCTTAATCCCTCGAAATTGAGTCTCAAACCATTCAGTTGGGCGGAGATGTTACAAATTTTCTCAACTTCAAGGATTTCGTCCCCGAAATCACAAGTCATCTCATTCTAACAAAATACAGACAAAAATGCAGTAAAACATAGTAGTTTAAAATCCACATTCCAGCTTGAAACACTCACATCAACAGTTCTAGCAACCTACACTTCCACAGACCATTTCAAACACAACTAAAAACTTCCAACCAACCACGCTACACTTAACACACCTTCCTAAAAAACGCAGCAAAACAGCAAAAGTCGCAGCATTCCTCTCTAACTCAAACCCAACAACATCTAAACCAACCCTTTCTTGAATGATCCAAGAAACAACGCAAACCCACCATTCCTTCACACTACCACAAACTTGATTCAACCCTAAGATATACACATGCTACACCATAACCCACACTTCACACCACAACCAACAGCACTTGCAAATCACAACCAAATTAAACAACCAAGTATTCCAAGCAAAAGAAAACGACAGGTGAACTTCAGTGAACTAGTTACTCGCAGCAAAGACCTCGATCAATAACCACTCGTTTACAATCATCATTCAAGCTAAAATATCTTTCTCAACACTCCAAGACACACCATAGAAAAAGATCGCTTCTTCCCCCACTGCATAACCCTTTTCCAACGCCCAAACATACAAGCTACCAACACTTAACAACACTTACAAACCAAACAAATACTACTAATACTTAACCCATGCTAGTCCACCCAAAACCCACACATTGCAGCAAAACACAACGACCTTTAACACCTTGATCCCGAACACCAATTCAAACTGATGAAAATCAATTTTACGTGATTATCAGCCTCATGTAAGCGACATTTCCTTGCTTAAAACACGGTTTTAGGGGTCGAATAGCAAATATTCACTTAACAGCTCTATTTCCTACCGATTTGGTTACTTTGGCCCTTTCGGATCTATTTGATGTTTTTCCGAGTATCTCTATGAGTACACAGGTATTCATCGTCAAATACGTACCCACGGACGTGTTCAAGAAGTAATGGAGCCTCAAGAATGACCCGGAATCAAAACCATAAGTCAAACCGGGTGAAGAACCAAGTTTCAACTGCCCAGCACAAAGTTTTTGGCGAAAAGATTACAAAGTCTTCGCCGAAAATACCTTCAGAAACCCACTATCAATCCAGGAGCTTTAGGAAGAAGTTTTCGGCAAAAACTTCTTAAGTTTTTACCAAAAACTTTACCCTTTTCCAAGATAGAAACGGCAACCCTAAACCTTCCTATTTAAAGCAAGCAGCGGCAGAACCTAGGGAATAATTCATTCAACCAATAATTATTCACACATAATTTTGAGAGTCAGCCTACTCTAGGGTCAATAGATGAGTTTAGAGAGTCGAAGAGTTCATGGAGAGATCGTGACGCCATCCTTCCACCTCGGAGTTAAGAGTAAAGATTGTCGGAGATCGAAGCTTCACGGATTCGTCGGAATTAGGTTTTTCAGTCCTTATCTGTTATCCTTTTGTATGATGATCTCCTTTGTTGTCTTTGATTCTTCTGTTATCATATGAGTATCCCTCCTTTAAAAAAAATATATGAGTATCTAAACTCGTAGAGCTTAGATTAGATGAACCCTAAGTGACCTGGGGCTTTAAAGCGGTCACGGATTGGCGGTAATTAGATTCAAGTTCAGACAGTTTCTCTTGCGTGGTTGTTTTGTTCTTCATTGTTTACTGCATTTCTTTTCTAGTTGATGCATAGATTAGATTCGTTGTTCCTGTGTTTCTTTTCTGGTTGATCGTCTAGATTAGGTTTGTGTTAAGTTAGGGTTAGTCGCCAGACAGCTTTCTTGCTTTAAAACATTAAACTTGTCTTTCTTGATCACCTAGATTAGTCTCTTGTTAAGATAAGGATAGAGTGAACGTTCGCCTTACTTTAGAACATCAATTCAATCAATTAACCTATTCATTGGAGTGTGCCTTTCGTAGGAACCAGTTAGGGTTAATCCGCTTCGAGAGTAACTCATAAATCACTAGTAATCGCGCCAGTTAGTTTTCCGTCGCAAGAAGCGAAAGCTTGGGCGGTAATTAATCTTGGGAGTTAGATCGCATGGAGCGAACGTTCGCCAGTCTTAAACCTAAGGGTTAGGAGTTATGGTGGTGTCTGAGAACTGAATGAATTAGAATTGAAAATCACTGGTTTGTGATTGCCAATGCTCTGGTGATGTTAGGGGGATTCAAAGTCTAGCTCGTCTATCTTCTCGTTAGTCAACCTTTTTAATCTTTCTGTCTTTTACTTTTCTGCTTTATTAGATTAGAAGTCATGGAACTCACACCACACACAACTTGTTAAACTTGAGTAAATTGCCAGCTTCTTTGAGTAGTCAATTAGAGGAAACCTGGAGAGATTCGATCTATCTTGCTTTGTGCTTGATAGTTATTTGATACGCTGTAAAATAACGCTCATCACAAACTCTAAAAATCAGCTCCAACTCTTTAGACAACTTCACATTCGAAAACCTCTTTTTCCCAACTTCGAGATCAACTCGTCCAACACACCAACGCAGATCCAACAACTCAACACACTGACACCGCAACTAAACTAACAACACCCAAGAGAAAAACACACCCAACTAGCAACAAAGATCAACAGACGCAACCAAACCTTTAGCATCACACTCTCCACCTTACCATACTTTCAAGTGTACCACAAGCAAGTTTCACAATCCAACAGTTCCTTCTGACCCCGTCAAGACCTAAAACTTCTGCGACCTGTTATGATCCTTAACCCCTCTCTACATGGGTGGTGTCTCCATAACTTCAAGTCAAACACCTCTCCTCCATTCCACATAAGAATCCCCCAAAATATAAAGAAACATCACTAAGCAAACCCCAAACACTTCCATCCATTTGGCAAAACATCACCGAAACTCAAGTAAGCCCTTAACCACCGGCTTCTGAAATCTCAAACAACCATTTCTTGAAGGTTTAAACATTTAAAAATTCTCTTGAAATCAAGCAAAAGGTCAAAACTTTAGCTTCTCTTCTCCTTTCCGAACCGGTTATAGTCTCAAGTATGAAAACTCAAAATTTAAAACTCCTCCCATCGATTTCAATTTCAACTCACCCAATTCGAAATCTAAAACTTGTTAAAGTGAAACAAAACTTCATTTCTTTCAACCCACTAATTCAAAGAATCTTAGAACATTAAGATCAACCATTTTCCTAAAACTTTTTCAAATTATCGACACTCCTCCAAAAGTTTAAACTCCTTAAAAAACAACCATTTAAATCCACTTTTTAAAAATCCAACTACCCCAATTCCGGTTTAGTTTCTTGTACCCCTTCTCAATCTAGCTCTTCCACCATCATCAACTCCATTTCCACAGTCCTACTCCACATTCAAAACCTTGTGTCTCTCGCTCAGTCTCTACAACTCCTTCTCACCGTTTACTTTAATTCCTCCATCTAATTTTGCTTCATCGTTACAAGAATCTCCTAGTGATGTGATGCTGGTCACCAAGCCTGACTTGGACACAGCTGATGCCGATCCGGCCCCAACACTGATGTCAGGTCGAGAGTACAGCGACCCCAGGCCTACATCAGCACCACCCCCGGAGCCTAGAAGAGCCCAAGCCCCGGAGCCAAAAGACACCCTTGGGAGGATGCTGATCCTCACCCATTCACCAATGCCAGCTTCTGCTCCAGCCAAAGTCAGGTTCATGACCCGCCAGGAGCTGATGCTGACACCGAGCCCAAACCCGGACCCTAGGCCGAGTCTAGCACCATACTAGGCCCCAGGCCAACTCCCACAGGCCCTCAGAGCAAAGACCTACTTGAAGACATCCCTAAGGTACCCTTGGAAGAAGGCTCGAAGCAGAACTCAAAAAGCCTGGACAGATTTGAAGAAGGCCTCAAGCTAAGCCTGCCACGGGCATAGGACCCATGCCAGCGCCCGTACGAGGAGCTATTTTGGCCCAGAAAACAATTTCCTCGTGCCTTTTGGGAAACTCCAACTTCCCTGGATAGCTTGAAGCCCCGGGAACACTCTCCAACAAACGGAGCTCAATTTGGAGGAGAATTGAAGGAGATAGAGTAGGCCAAGCAAAGCATGGATGGAGCACTAAAGAGCACAACCCGGATGCTGATCCGAGGAAGCCCATGCTAGGAGCTATGATCAGGCCACCACCTGAGCCTGATCCAAGAGGAGATAAAGGAGGAGAATCCAGCTAAGGAAAGGGCTAAGAGGCCAGCCCATGGCCCAGCAGCTACAGGTCAAAACTAGAGTCATAAAAGGCCAAACCCGGATTTCTGGACAGATTCGTAGCCCGACAAAGATTGACAAATATGGGCTACCTAGAGAAATAATTTGGGCTAATGTCCAACACGAAATTTTAGCCTATGGAGTTTGCTAGTGATCTGCAAAAGGGATTAATTTTATGAATTTGTTCGGTATTTATTTGGCTAATTATTCCAGAACCCGTTTAGCTATTTTTTTTTTAGGAAATTTCCAACTTCTTTTTTAGTTTTCTTGTATAGGAAGAAGACTTTCCCTTGTACGAATTTTGCTTCCCTTTTAGGATAGATTAGGATTAGTTTAAGTCCTCTTTAGTATTCTAATTAGGGAGCCGGATCCAGCTCCAACCTTTTCTTGGGTTGGAATCCGGTCCAACCTTTTCTCAACCATTAGATCACCATTTGACTCTTTGACTAATCCAATGGTTTAGATTGGTAGGGGTATTTAAGACATTTCATATAAAATTTACTTATTATATTTAAATTAAATATTTAATAATTTCCGGTGGCCGACCGGCGACACTCCGACGACCGGCCACCGTCGCTGGCAATTTCTTGTACGGATTAGAACAAAGTGACGTAGAAACACAGTGGTTGTTTGTCAAGAAAACCCTCTGAACGATTTTTCCTCTTCTCCGATCGTCATCTCGACGAGACTTGCGTCTGTAAGCCTCAAGCTTCGTCGGACCGCCCAAACCATCCCACTCGACTTGTATTAGCCTTATAATTCATTCCCAATAAGCGAAAACTTTATTTGATTCAAGAATCAGGGAAACTGAAACTCTGCAAAGCTCACCTATACGCAAACCTGCGTGTGTGTTTGAAGAAGACGGTGAAATTGTTAATTTCGTCACCCAATTTCCTAGGTCACAGAGGTCCTCAAGTTTAATTTTAATTACACATGTGATGCTAATATATAATTTTGTGACTAATTTGCCCAATTAACTTTCTCAGCTATTACAGAATGGCCATATCAATTACGAAATTTCGTTAAGTTCCTATTGAGACCCGTTTCAAGCTTCAGAACCGGATTTCGAGTTAACCAACTTGATGTATAGGTGAGCTGGTTCAAGGGTATAAATTTCCTAGGGTATCAATCAGCAGTTGGTTTTACCAACTATCCCGTCCACTCAGGTTTGAACATTAGTCTAATCTGGTCAAGGGAAAAAAAGTTAACAAATTTTCATGACCAATTTTACAAGAATTTTTGTTAACAGGTTATCTAACTAGTTAAGTTGTTTTTACTTAGTTAACTAGTTAACATCATGATTAAGATAACTAGTTAAATTCAAGATTAAGATAACTAGTTAACAAGGCTTTTTTTAGGTGATACTTGTTATCAAAATTAGTTAACTAATTAACACATTGAGTTATCAAAATTAGTTAACTAGTTAACTTGACATCATGACCAGATAACTAGTTAACAAGATTTTAGTTGATAACTAGTTATAAAAAATAGTTAACAAGATAACTTATCAAGTTAACTGGTTAACATCATGATTAAGATAACTGTTAACATTTTTTAAGATGATAACTAGTTATTAAACTTAGTTAACTAGTTTCCAAAATTAGTTAACTAGTTATCTGAACTTGTTAATAGGTTGTATTGTTGATATTTAGTTAACGAATTATAATTATAGTTAACTAGTTATCCAACTAACTATGTTGTTGTTCATTAGTTAACTAGTTAACATCATGATTAAGATAACTAGTTAACATTATTCTTTTAAGATTATAATTAGTTATCAAAATTAGTTAACTAGTTTTTAAAGTTAGTTAACTAGTTAACATCATGATCAGATAACTAGTTAACGGCTTATTTAGCTGATTACCAGTTAACACGTTATTAGAAGAACAAATTATACAATTATATGATCAATTTTTAGCTGATAACTAGTTATCAAATTTAGTTAATTAATTACCAAATTATTTTATACTAACTAGTTAACTTATCGAGATTAAGATAACTAGTTAATATCATAGTTAAGATAACTAGTTAATATTTTTTTAAGATGATAACTAGTTAACTCATCAAATTAACATCGTGATCATATAACTAGTTATATTGTTTTTAACTAGTTAACTAGTTAACATTTTTTAAAGATGATAACTAGTTATCAAAATTAGTTAACTAGTTAATTTATCGAGTTAACTAATTAAGATTGTAATAACTAGTTAACAAATTATCTAACTAGCTATGTTTTCATTAACTAGATAACTAGTTAACAAGTCCTTTTTAGGGTTATAAAAAAAAGTCCTTTTTAGGTGATAACTTGTTATCAAAATTAGTTAATTAATTAACTTATTGAGTTAACTAGTTAACATTGTGATCAGATAACTAGTTAACAAGTTATTTAATCTATAACTAGTTAACAATTATATAAACTAGTTAACACGCTATTTGACAAACATACTATATAGTTATAAAGTTATTTTAACAATTTTTACATTCAAAATTTTACAAAATGGCCCAAAATTGCTAAACTATCAACAATATTAAATAAGTGACCTAACTAAAACTAATTGATATTAAGTGACTAAATTGTAAGTGACTAAGATTGTAAAATTCCCATCTTCTTCAACCTTTTTCCCGACTCTCAATCGCCTCTCATGCTATCTATGTCTCCCCATCACCACAACCATCATCGCCATTTGAATTAACTCAAAGTGGTCGGTGGAAGCGGCAACGTGGAGGAGGGAACAACGGTTTTCGTTCCCTTGATTGATTGCTATTAATAATGTAATAAGTCTGGGAAACTGAAGGTGGTTGTAGACCATGAGATCCGGATCTACTGCACTGAACGAATCCATGAGATCCACGGCTGCGATGAGGTCGGAGCTAAGATGCACTCGGCGGATTTGGAGAGGGGAAAACGAATCGTCATTCGGTGAGCTGCTAGTTCCAAAATGCTCTGTTTACTTTTCACTTTGGCCCTGAATCTATCCAAACTTCAGATTTGGTCCCTTCTATTGATGAGGACGGGAAGCACCGATTTGGTCGGCGATGACGAGGCTCGAGCTTAATTTATGACGATGCAGCAGTGACTAGGGTCGGCGATGTGTGGCCGAGCATGATTCTTGAGGACTCTGATTCAATAGAGGGAGAGGCGATGGGAGATGGAGAGGGAGAGGAAGAGGAGACGGCGGATGTAGAGGGAGAGGAATGGAGGACGGCCGGAGAAAAGAAGGTGTCCAGCGAACATGAAGAGCGAGTTTAACGATGGGAGTAGAGGTCTAGATTTTGTCGGTGACGTATATGCGATTGGGCAGCGTATTTTCGAAATACCTGAATTACCCTTCCGGTCTCCTGGGTTGGACCGGTCCAACCTTTAAAGGTTGGGCCTAGATCCGGAACCTTCTAATTAGGACTCTATTTATTATTTCTTTCAAATACTTAAAACGTCCCAAAACTATAGGGCGGGCTAGTGGGTCAAAGTCTGATTCCATCCCAGTGCCACAGGTTTAGCTCGTTGCTTGAAGATCAGCTTGCGGTGGTTAGGGTCATCTGCCCACGGTTGCGGCCGTTCACATCACCTAGCCACTGGTTTTCAAATCCCGAAACTCATTTTCCAAAGGTCAAAACGTTTGCAAATTTCTTTCAAATCAACCCAGAATTTAAGACTAGAACTTTCCAAAAACCAAAATTAGTAAAATCAAACCTCATCTTTGTTAAATTATCGAATCACTAAGACTCTTTTCAAATTCCCAACACGAGTTACTTAAGGAAAACTAATACCAAAAATCAACACCCAAAATACATTGACAGTTCGAAATCATAAAATTCTCATGTCTCAAAAGCTCGATTCTTAAAATACAGTTCTTTTTTTCTAAAATAGTTTAAAATTTCAAACATTGAAACAAAGTTCAAAATTTCCTCACAGCTAAAATCCTAAAAAGCAGCTTCCTTTTTGAAATGGTATAAGATGTCAAGTACGAAAATCAAAGATTCAAAAATTTCTTCGATAGATTGAAATCTCATTTAAACGCGCATTTGAAATCTACAGTTAGTTAAAACCCAACCTTCAATCTTTTCAGACAAACCAACTTAAAAGAATTTCATACCACTATTCAAAACAAGATTCTCAAAACCTTTCAAAATATTCAAACCTCTTTTCTCCAAGCAATTAAAACCTCAAACTTCACTTCAAAATCCTAAATCAAAATGCCGAGATGGATTCATGTAACTCCGCCCAATTCCTCTCTTCACCAACTTCATCCTTTACTCAAATAGTTGACCACTTGAAAACTTAACCACGTGAACTGTCTCCTGACTCCCTTTGTCCGTCCAGTTCCTTTTCTTCCTACAAAGACCTTGCAGCTCATTCACTAGAATGTTTGGTAATTAATATCCTGATTAACTACCGCTTCCCACTCTACCGTCCATTCACCATTCCATTCCCGACACTCCATTCCAACTTAACTAGTTACTCAAGCTGTAACCTTTCATCTCTTGTCTTTATTCGTGACTTAGGAGGACCAAGGACAAAACAGTTTCAGTTGACAATTTTCAAAACACTCTTTTTCACTTTCAAAATCTCAACCCGGTTTAAAAATAGTTTGAAGGACCCCTGAAAAGTCAGTATTGCATAGGTGTGTCAACTTCCCTTTTTTAAGAGGGTGATCAATCCTTGAGAAGAGAAGACTACACATCCACACAATAGAGACCAAACCAGCCTCTGATACCATTATAACACCCGTCCCAAATCGCCATGATTGAACCCATGGTTAGACAAGGAACCAGTGCCACGGTTTGACTTAAAACATAAATCGAGTAATAACCAACTTTAAATTAATATAAATAACATAAAACATAGATAAATCGAAAGCGCTTCCATTAATCTAAATTCCAAAATCCCATCAATAATCACGGTTCACATTCAATAATAACACAAATCGGAATTCAATTCATTAAATCTGATATAAATATCCCAACCCAAATGGTCAACTAAAAATAAAAGAAAAGTCAACTCCTCATCCATGCTTTCAATTGTCACTCCAAGCTTCCTACTACCATTTTGACCTGCACCAACTGCAATTCAAGCTACTAAACACCAACTCCAACTCCAACACTTCAAACACCTAACCACAAAGAACTGGGAGGGGATCAGTTTCCTAATGTAGCTAAATGAACCCACTGGGTTTAACTATGCGCCAAACTAAACCACAAGGATCTGTCCCAGGACTCCACACGAATCACTGACAATAGGACTAATCTTATGTCTAAATAGTTGTTAATCCTAATAGTTGTCTCAGTGATCACAGAGGTGCAGTTCTCAAATCAGTATTCATAAACCACAATATCAACATAACCACATAACATCAACAACATCATCATAATCCATAACATCAACAACATCCCCATCCATCATACTCAAACCCACAAACTAGCATATCATGACAAGACGTCCAACAATGAAATCCAACACACTCACAACATGTCACTTCTCAAAATTAATTCTAGGTGAGTTATTAGGCGCCAAAGAGTTTATCCCACACCACCACGGCCAGACATCACATCATCCATATCCTGTAGGTCTTTCCCCGCATGGAGATAACACGATGCATCCCAAAGGGATCCTTCCTCAATGGAGATATCATGACGCATCCCATAGGAATCCTTCCTCAGTGGAGATTTCAGCCACCATGACCCCTTGCCATGGGATTCACCCCAGTGAATCAAACTCTAACACAACGGTATTACGGGTGGGGTAGTGTGGGCTCCTTCTGGTTCTATATTTCATATTCACACCACAATCATTCAGTTCATTTCACAATCTATCATTACCAACAACATCACAATAGATCACCAATTCACCATATTTCATTCCCACCAATGTTCAACATGATCACAATCATAACAAGGGTAAATAGCTAGCCTTGTCGGCCACCCCACCTGCATAAACAAGGAAGAGAGGTAGCCATGTCGCAAGGTCTAGGGTTACCCACCTGTTCATCCTTCATAAGACGATCCCTCGTTGGAGGAACCATCCTCCTGCAATCACTACTAACAACAACAAATATATGCAGAAACACTCCAGAAACCCGTTTCATCCTATCTCTCATTTCTATCTCAAATCCGTTAATCATCACCCAACATACACAACAGAGCATCACAATCAATCAAGTAGTGATCACAGAACAGCTTCTCAGTTTTACTCTCTACCAATTTCATGAAAAAATCCCTAATTTTGACTAGCCGAATTGGAACTCCTCACATTACTCATCATTTCCTATCGACGCTAACCCCTCACTAGGAATAGAAGACATGGCTCTGATCATCCTCCTGATCCACAGATGAACCGATTTCCCTTGCAAATTCGTAACTCTTCCCTTCTGATCAGTAACAATCAATAGAAAATCAGCCCAAATAAAAGAACATGATCTTCTCCTAGTCACGAGAAATCCATGGGAAAAATGCCGACTTAATCCGACTTTTGTAGGTCCCAGAATCAAGGTTTGAAGTTCACTACAGTTTGGTTCGTCAATGGGGTTTTCAGAGAGAGAAAGAGGAAAGTTCCAGAAATCCGTCAAATCCATCCTTTTATAATCTGGTAAAACAACACAGTGTGTTGCATAAAAACATTGCGTGTTTTTTGAAGAAACACGACATGTTGTATAACAACACAGCCGTGTGTTTCCCACTATACAAAAAGCTCAAGTAACCTCAACCCGACTTAAATTCGAACATCCCGGACTTCTAAGGGCCTCAAGGGACTCGAATTCAATGTCCTGATTATTCGAACTCGAGTCTCAAACCATCCGATCAGGCGAGAATGTTACAGTTGGCTCTCGACCTTACGATTCTGGAGCTCTAGGAGCGCTTTGTGATTGTTGGGCGATCATTGTCCTTAGCAATTTGGTTAGTTCCAAATTCTAGTACTCTAGAGAGAGGAATCATTGCTCCAACGCGCGATAGATGAATGGCTCCCTGATGACACTCGATTTGACGTGATTATCAACCTCATTTAAGCAACATTTCCTTGCTTAAGACATGGTTTTTAGGGTAGAATAACGAATATTCATTCAACTACTCTATCTCGTGCCATTTGTGTTACTTTGGCCCGTTTTAGGTCTATTTGATGGTTTTCTAGTGTTTTCATGTTAGCACAGGTTTTTGCCGTCAAATAAAGTAGCCAAAGACGTGTCTAAGGCGTTGGAACCTCGAGGAATCGCACCGGAATCGATCCAAGGAGTCAATCAAGTCGAACCAAATCCTGCTCTCATTTACAAAGAAGTTTTCGGCGAAAATCCCTTGGAGTTTTCGGCGAAAACTCATGAAGAAATCGGCAGAGCATTCAAGAAGAAGTTTTTGGTGAAAACTTCGAGTTTTCGCCGAAAACCCGGCGTCCGTAAATCACAGGAGAACTCAGCCGGCGATCACCTCATTTACAAAGGAATTTTCGGTGAAAATTCCAACAGATTTTCGGCGAAAATTCTAGGCAAAACCGGCGGTATTAGGGTTAAGTATAAATACTTAACCGGCGGCTCTAAATCAAGACACACATATCATATCTCATAATACCAAAATACTTGGAGGATTCTCAAGAGTTCTGGAGTAGAGTTTAGAGTTCGAAGAGCCAGGAAGAGATCGTGACGCCATCCCTTTCATCTCGAAGACTTGGAGCTAGGATTGCAGATTACCGGAGATCAAAGTTCTGCCGGAGTCGTCTTAATTAGGTTTTTCAGATCCTTTTCTGTTCTTCCTCTGTTCAAGATGAACTCTATCTTTATCTTTGATTCTTTTGTGAAAAATATGAGTAGCTAAACTCGTAGAGCTTAGACTAGATGAACCCTAAGTGACCCAGGGCTTTAAAGCGGTCACGGATCGGCGGTGATTAGATTCAAAGTTCAATCAGTTTCTCTTTCATGTTTGATTTGTTCTTCATTGTTCATGTTTCTTGTCTGGATTGATCACCTAGATTAGATTCTTGTTAAGCTAAGGATAGAAGCGAACGCTCGCCTTACTTTAGAACATCAAATCGAACAATTAACCTAATCATTGGAGTGTGCCTTTCGTAGGAAGCAGTTAGGGTTAATCCACTGCAAGAGTAACTCATAAATCGTTAGTAATTGCACCAGTTAAGTTAAGTCATTGCGAGAGGCGACCGTACCCGGGCGGCTAATTAATCTTGGTAGCTAGATTGGATAGAGCGAACGTTCGCCAGTCTTAAACCTAAGGGTAAGGAGTTATGGTGGTGTCTTAGAATTGATTGAACGAGAATCGAAATCCGCTGATCTGTTGATTGCCAATGCTCTGGTGAACGAAGGGGGATTCAAATTCTAAGCTTGTCTGTCATCTTTGTTTTCAACCAATCTTTCAATCTGTTTTCAGTTTTAATTTTTAATTTCCGTGCATTTTTTAGAATTAGAAGTCATGGAACTCACACCACGCACAAAGTGTTTAACCTGAGTAATTTGCCTTTATATTTGAGTAGTCAATCATTAGAAGACCCGTGGAATATGATCTACCCTAGCTTCTAGCTTGGTAGTTATTTGATAACCCGCTCTGCAAGTAGGCTCATCAAATTGGCGCCGTTGTCGGGGACTTTTTTTGATTGTTCGAAAGAAGAACTGGCATCTTATTCTTCTACTTTTCATCTTTCACCTTTCCATCCACTTCGATTTTACACTAGTTTTTGTTTGTTTTTGTTATTTGTAGGTTGTTCACAGGTTTATGCACCACCGCCCTCTCACGCGTCTCCAAAGCGCCAAGAACGACAAGGCTAAGAGTGTAGAGTGACCAGGCAGTTCTGCTCCACCGAGACAATCACAGATTCCGAAGAGAGGCAGAACCAATCCACTTCCATCTGTCACTCCGATCAAGATCGAGGAACTGAAGGAGAGTTCCTCATCTTCATCTTCACCGTCATCTTCATCCGCTTCATACATCGAGTCACTTTCACCTCCTCCATCTCCTACCATGGATGATCAGTTACCACCACCACCACCACCAGGCGGTCACCACCCAGCGGTCAACCACCACCAGTTGCACAGAAGAGTCTAGCTGACAACAACAAGCCGAGCGCGACTAGCGTTCGATCCTCTATCGCCGTGCCGCGCATTGAAGGAGATCTAGACTATGAGATCAAGATTCCATTCTTGACTATGATCTCTAGGGATCTACAGTTTGAAGGCAGGCCACTAGACAATCCGTGCACACATCTGGCGGATTTCCTTGATCTCTGCAGCACTTTCAAGAACGGAAATCTCGACAAGAACACTCTTTGCTTGAGAGCTTTCCCGTTCTCTCTGAAAGGCGCAGCTAAGAGGTGGCTTACTGGCAAACCATCTGGCTACTATACCGACTGGGATACTCTTGCTCAGGACTTCGTCGAAGAGTACTTCCCTCCTGCCAGAACAACAGCCATCAAGGACAGCATCGCCAGATTCTCTCAGAAGGAAGGAGTAAGCTTATATGATACTTGGAATCAATTCCAAGAACTTCTCTACAACTTTCCTCATCACGGATTCGAGCAGAGGCAGTTAGCTGAAATCTTTGCTCGAGGTCTTCGAGAAGAATATGCCAAGTGGGTCAATTCCCTAGCTGAAGGGGATTGCACTACGCTTACACCTGAAGCTGCTCTTCTTCATTTCGCGAAATGTGCTTCCAAGTCGAGGAACTGGGAACGACAATCTGAAGGGTCAAGAGGCATGATCGATCTTGAAGCTACTATCAAGGCAGAAGTAGAGAAGCATCTGAAGAAGTCTTCTACACCCATCAAGCCGCCGACAGCCGCTGTCTACGTTGCCGATTGCGAGTGGTGTGGAGCTTGTGAGCATAATGGAGGCCGATGCCAGAATTTTGGTAAAACTGAAGTCTGGTCTGCCGAAGAAGTCAATTTTGTTCAACAGGGCTTCAGCAACAATCAGAATGGTTATGCTGGCTACCGCAATTTCAGGCAACAGGGGAATTATCAAGACAGACCTCCCTACAATGCTGGCACCAATCACAACTAGAATCAGAATAGCCGCCCAGCTGGTCCAGCATAGGATCAGAAGTCGAACCATCTGCCGGCAGGTGTTTACTAGGCGCCGCACCGCAATCCGGGTAACTATGGAACTGCTCCTGGCAATAGCCAGAATCAATATCTGAATAATACCTACACAGGGCAGCAACATCAGAGGGAAAACAACGTCAGTGAACTAGACAAGAAGCTTAGTCAGATCATCACCAGACTTGACGATCATGACAGTCAGTTCAAGGCTCAAGCTCTTCTCAACCAAGAACAGATCGCATCCGGTCAAAGAATTGAGCAGGCTGTGAACCACATCTCGAGCATGCTAGCATCTGGTCAACCATTTGGCCAACTTCCAAGCCAAACTGAGCCAAATCCGAGAAAGGAGCAAGCTAAAATGGTATCCGTTCAAGAACCGACAAACTCATCTACTAATGCTTCTTCTAATTTATGCAGGACTGATGAGTCTCCTAAGGAAGCACTGAAGGAGGCGCCTAAGGAGTATGATCCTCCTCTTGCTCCGTACTACGTGAAGCCTCCTTTTCCAAGAGCATTGTTGCCGAACGCAAGGATCGAGACTGGCATGTGGGGAGGTAAAGAAGGATATCCTGCCACTCGTAGCAAGAAGCCTTCATCGCCATATCCAGCTAAGTGTTCTGATCCTGGTTCTTTCACGCTTCCTCTAGTTATTAATGATGTTGAGATAGAACGTAGTTTAGTTGATCTAGGAGCGTCTGTCAATGTTATGCCTATAAGTTTATTTGAAAAATTTAGCCTAGGAGAACTTGAACCAACTAGCATACAACTTGTCTTTGCTGATAGATCACTGAAAACTCCGAGAGGAGAAATAAAAGACGTTGTTACTAAATGTGGCCCTTTTACGTTCTTAGCTGACTATGTGATCATTGATACTAGTAAGGATGATTCTACCATTCTCATAGGACGACCCTTCATGGATACAACTGGAATGCAAATTAATGTGCCAAATGGTTCTTTAACTTTGAGGGTTGGCAAGGACACGATAACGTTCCGCCTTAAAGACGGAATGAAATATACCCCTTTGAATGAAGAATCTCATTGCCTAGCTGTTGAAATTGTGGAGTTGACTCCGGTCAACTCTGTTACTGACATCTCTTCTAGTGTTCCTAGATCGATTGTTGTTGCAGGTGTTGAACAGATTACAAAGCAGAAACCAAAATCTGCTTCTCAGAAGCCGCTAAAGAAGAAGGAACTGAAAGCCTCTTCTTCACCACTGAGCAAGGAACCTGGCAGGTCGCGGAGAAGGAAGCAGAAGAAAATGAAGACTCAAATGGTCTGGAGACCAGTTGTGCAGCCACCTTCATCCGAGCCAGCTGCAACACCAATTCATTCCGAGCTACCGGCGCCGGAACAAGTATTGAAGGAGAAGCCAAAAGCATCTCCTAAGGAAATACCTACGATCACCGATCCTGGTGATACAAAGCTGGAGGATAAAGAGAAGACGAAGCCGATCATTCTCATCCCTTCCACCGTCTTCCTTGTAGAGGATGACCCCTCAACAGAGCTATTTGGTCCGTTCAAGATCACTGATCACCTTCCCGATGGACATACCAAGCTCTTACATGCTAACAGGAAGAAATTTACGCTTAAGGGAGATGCCCCGAAGCTCTACTTCATGAACTCCGATGCTAGCATTAAGGAGAACCTGAGTTGGGATGTCTCCTAATACCGTCCAGGTATCGTCCAGCTCAAGGATGTTAATAAAAGAGCGCTTCGTGGGAGGCAACCCACGGCTTGAGTCAGTTTTTTCATTTGTGTCAAACTTAGTGTTTTAGAGTCAGTTCGGGGGAGCCAAAAGTGTCATTTTGCATGATTTCTTATTTTTTGTGTGTAGTCTTTGTGTCATCGTTTCAATCGCAAGTTGTTTGAGGTTGTTCCGATTTTTGTGGATTTAATTGTGATTTTCTGAAGTTCGCCGGGATTGCGAAAATATTTTCAATCGTACAGGTCAAAATTTTCGGCGAAAACTGACCCATTTTTTCGGTGAAAACTTGTTTGAATATCCCACTGTGTTTTCTGGACGATTTTAACTAAACTTTTTGGCGAAAACTCCATGAAGTTTTCGGCGAGAAATTATTTGAAAACCGGCATACCATTTTGCCTTGGTTTTCGGCGAAAAATTGCACACATTTTCGCCAGAAACTTGAGTGAAAATCAACAAATCTTTCCCTTTTTAATTCTCGGTCACACTCTCTCTTCCCTCACGTTCATTTTCGAAAATCAGAAAACCTCCCCTTTTGCTTTAAAACCAACCCGCCGTCGCCGCCCGCCCGTTACCTGCCGCTGCCGCTGCCACCCGCACTTCTCCCCTTCTTTATCCGATCAGTTTGAGCTATAGAACAGTCGAATCGGAGCTCTAGAGCTCCCGTTCAGCCAAACCCTAAATTTTTCAATTTTTCATCGATTTCTCTCTCTCCGTTCATTTTCAGCACCCATGGCTTCAAGGTAAGTTGTAGAACTTTTCATTCCGAATCTTTTGACATGTTGAATGCTGAATTTCGTCGGGGTTGACTTTTGGTTGACTTTTTGGTTTACCTCGATTTGCGTGCCGACTAATTTCGTGTGAACTAGGTTAGCTGAATTCTTTGGAATGATCTAGCATGCTTAGGGAGAATTGTGCTGAATTTTAATGGCATTCGATCATGTGTTGCTATGCTTAAAGATTGATTCTTTACGGTGTTGACTTTATGAGAAATGTCTGTTTGACCATGACTTATTTATGTTCTTTTGGCTGCCATATGTGTTCATTCACGTTCATATTACTGTGCTTGCCATCTGAGTTGCTGATTATGCCGTCATTTCCCGCTTTGAGCTAGTAATTGCCATGATTAGGGTTCAATATGCTATTATGTTGACTTTTTGAATGTCGGTTTGACTTCTGATCCCTAATTAGGATTTGAACATTCCGGCTAGACATATGCATGCTCTGTGATTTATTGTGATTACCGGTTACTTACTTTGCTTACCCCCACTCGGTTTTCCTCATTTCTTTGTGAAATTGAGTTTTTCTACTAAGTGTGGGGTGGGTTATTAGTTAACTAATCTGGTTTCGTTTCTGGCTATAGGAATGTCACTCATGAGCGCAGGACTAAGGCACGCCTTGACACCGGCTCTAGCTCGCGACCTCACGCCCCCGTCACACCAGCCGTCCAGGGCCCTCCACTAGCTTTTCCTGGCAGAGTCGGGTACCACCCCACTGTTGCCCGCCTGCCCCAGCACTACTTCGAGCACTACCAGAGGCTCGAGCGTGTTCCCGAAGCTGACGTTTGTCCATTATCCATGGACTCACTCTTCGAGCACGATGAGGACTGGCACCAGAACATGCTCACCGCACTGACGCATGCTGGACTGTTGGAGCTGACACGCTAGCTGCTGACTTCCCAGACGTCGCTCTCCAGGAGTTCTGGGCCACATTCGAGTTGGACGAGCATAAGAGAAGGCAGCGTGGGAAGGTGGTATCCTTCTACCTTGGCGGGGTGTACAAGTCGTTCACCTATGATGAGTTTACTGCTCATCTCGGATCCCCCGCGAGCACTACGAGGGACATCACCTCGGCTAGGAGAACGACTCTGATGACGGAGAGGAGTACGACGCGCTCTGGAGCCACATGACTGGAGTGCCCGGCAATTGTACCACGAAGCATAACTCAGTTAAGTCCCTCTCTCACCCTCTCTATCGATTCATTCACGTGGTTTGGCGTCGTTCTCTTTTGTTTGCACCAGACAAGAGCCGCCACCACATCAGTAGAGAGGAGCTCACTCATCTTCGCGCCATCTGGGAGAGTTATCCTCTTCTTCCCGGATGGGTGCTTGCACGCATACTTCGCCTGAAGACTCAGAAGCCGAGGCCACCGAGCTCACTCCTGGGAGGCAACTTTGTCGGTCGACTCATCATCTCCCTCGGTATCAGCCATGAATATGGCCCGGACATCCCACGACACAGAGTATATACCGTCGGTGGAGATTTAGCGATCGAGTACGACCTCGAGTTGGACCTCAGTGCACAGGTGCCGGCGCCTCCTCCTCTCCAGGACGAGGAAGAGTCGGAGGAAGAAGATGATGCTGAAGAGCTGCAGCCCCAGTCAGAGCCGGATTTTCATGATCATACACCCTCGCCACATCATCAGGCAGGGCATGCACACCAGTCACCGCCGCCCATTCCAGATCCATATCAGGCATCTCACCCGCAGCACCGACCACATCCCGCGGATGTTGGAGAGCTGTATGAGCGACTCCAGGAGTGGCGCATCACTGACAACGCCGCTCAGGAGGCGAGATGGATTATTATGCAGCAACACATGCACCGCTCTGACGAGCGGTATGAGGCACAGCTGGCGTGGCAACGTCAGGTCGGCGACGCCCTACACCTTCCACCCCCCGATGCCCCTGACCAGCTATGATCGGGTTGTGTCCATTTCCTTGTCCTTTCTTTTTATTTCTTCTTTTCGGATCTCGATCCAATTTTTTCTGTGTGGATCCGGGACACTTGTCCCGGTTTCCTTTTTATCTTTCATTTGTTTTTGTTTTGCAGGCAGTTGGGAGATTCCCTTTGCTTCGCTTTGGTAGATTGCATCTGCTCCGAGGATCCGTGCTCATCCCCTACGCCAACCATCTCGGTCCAGGTTCTTCTACTTCACCCTGAACTCTAGATTTAGTTCTGTGAGGACACAGTACGATTTAAGTGTGGGGTAGGATGCTAGATAACCTTGCATGAACTTGATTGCCCTTGATTGTGTTTTTTTTTGTGCCTCGTGATTCCTGTCTAGTCTCTCTAGCATTAGAATGGCTCTGTTCTTGATTTTTGATGTTAAGTTGTTGTTCAATCTTTCAGTTGTTGTTCAATCTTTCATAATGATGCTTAGACTGCTTAACCTAGAACTTGAGAACCAACGTGTTTACTTTGACGCTAAATTGCCTGGTCATAACAGAATTTTTGAAATCACACTTGTAGTTTGTAGCCTTGATTGCATGAAAATGACCGAATCCGACTAGCAAACCAAATGTGAGCTTTTGATCCATTGCACGTAACTTGCAATTTCAATTCTTTTTGAGTGATTTTCTGTTTGCTTGAATGAGTTAGAATTTGCATGAGACCTACTCGAGACCACACGATGACACGAGTTCTAGAATGATAGGGGCACCTAGATTCAGCTACTAAGCCAGATATCCTACCAAACGATAAATCCATTAGGTTTAAACCCTTGAGCTTGGCCTGTTCTTTCAGTTCGATAATACATTACAGCCATTTCCCATTCTTTCATTCCCCATTGATCCCCATTAGTTGTATTTACTAGATTGACCTACCGGAAGTCAGTTTGTGGTAACCTGCCTATAGCCATTAAACATGTGGTCTTAGCTATTACGTCCAGACGTGTAAACCCCTCTAGCAACTAAAAGAAAGAATCGGCACAAGAAGAAAAGAAGAGAAAAATAAAAGAAAATGTCGAAAAAAGAAGAAATGTTCAATACGCATTCTTCTCCCTACAAATCGAAGAACGAAGTCAAAAGAAAATTCAAAGAGAAAAAAAATGTAAAGAAATAAAGTGCTAGGTTGCTTAAGGGTATCATAGGACTAGCGTTCACTATTCCACCCGTGTCTGGTTAGACGGTAGGAAACCATAGGCTAGATTCGAGGGAAGTTAGTCGAAAGCTACACCGCACCAAAGCCATCATCATACCTTCCTTTATCCATCTCATCATAAACCCTTGTAGTGTAGAATTCGTTACAGTCCTAGTAGGGAAGTCCTTCTTGACTAGTTACTCGTGTTGTCATAGTGGTGGAGATGTGGTCGAATTGCAAACTTATGACAGAATTCAGTAACAGAAAATGATTGAGAGCAGAAACACGTCCTTAAACACAGAGAGTGAGAGTTCCTCATTTACTAAATATTTCCTGTGTGAGGAGTCTGGTCAGTCAGGTCAAATTCGTACATAATTGGTTGCGATTACTAGTCGTGTACAGTTTATTAGTGAGACCAGGTTGTTTGGCTGATCAGTATGCATGTTAGGTTTCTTGTTCTAGGAATTATCTGTCTAATAATTCATTGTGTTTGATTGAACTCCAATTTGATAAATCTTATCACTTATGAACATGAGCGTTTCTATTCAGTTTGCTTGAGGACAAGCAAAAGCTTAAGTGTGGGGTATTTTGATGACACTCGATTTGACGTGATTATCAGCCTCATTTAAGCGACATTTCCTTGCTTAAGACATGGTTTTTAGGGTAGAATAATGAATATTCATTCAACTACTCTATCTCGTGCCATTTGTGTTACTTTGGCCCGTTTCGGGTCTATTTGATGATTTTATAGTGTTTTCATGTTAGCACCGGTTTTTGCCGTCAAATAAAGTAGCCAAAGACGTGTCTAAGGCGTTGGAACCTCGAGGAATCGCACCGGAATCGATCCAAGGAGTCAATCAAGTCGAACCAAATCCTGCTCCCATTTACAAAGAAGTTTTCGGCGAAAATCCCTTGGAGTTTTCGGCGAAAATCCCTTGGAGTTTTCGGCGAAAACTCATGAAGAAATCGGCAGAGCATTCAAGAAGAAGTTTTCGGCGAAAACTTCAAGTTTTCGCCGAAAACCCGGCGTCCGAAAATCACAGGAGAACTCAGCCGGCGATCACCTCATTTACAAAGGAATTTTCGGCAAAAATTCCAACAGATTTTCAGCGAAAATTCTAGGCAAAACCGACGGTATTAGGGTTAAGTATAAATACTTAACCGGCGGCTCTAAATCAAGACACACATATCATATCTCATAATACCAAAATACTTGGAGGATTCTCAAGAGTTCTGGAGTAGAGTTTAGAGTTCGAAGAGCCAGGAAGAGATCGTGACGCCATCCCTTTCATATCAAAGACTCAGAGCTAGGATTGCAGATTACCGGAGATCGAAGTTCTGCCGGAGTCGTCTTAATTAGGTTTTTCAGATCCTTTTCTGTTCTTCCTCTGTTCAAGATGAACTCTATCTTTGTCTTTGATCTTTTGTGAAAAACATGAGTAGCTAAACTCGTAGAGCTTAGACTAGATGAACCCTAAGTGACCCAGGGCTTTAAAGCGGTCACGGATCGGCGGTGATTAGATTCAAAGTTCAATTAGTTTCTCTTTCATGTTTGATTTGTTCTTCATTGTTCATGTTTCTTTTCTGGATTGATCACCTAGATTAGATTTTTGTTAAGCTAAGGATAGAAGCGAACGCTCGCCTTACTTTAGAACATCAAATCGAATAATTAACCTAATCATTGGAGTGTGCCTTTCGTAGGAACCAGTTAGGGTTAATCCACTGCAAGAGTAACTCATAAATCGTTAGTAATTGCACCAGTTAAGTTAAGTCGTTGCGAGAGGCGACCGTACCCGGGCAGCTAATTAATCTTGGTAGCTAGATCGGATAGAGCGAACGTTCGCCTGTCTTAAACCTAAGGGTAAGGAGTTATGGTGGTGTCTTAGAATTGATTGAACGAGAATCGAAATCCGCTGATTTGTTGATTGCCAATGCTCTGGTGAACGAAGGGGGATTCAAAGTATAAGCTTGTCTGTCATCTTTGTTTTCAACCAATCTTTCAATCTGTTTTCAGTTTTAATTTTTAATTTCCGTGCATTTCTTAGAATTAGAAGTCGTGGAACTCACACGATTTAAGTAGTCAACCATTAGAAGACCCATTGAATACGATCTACCCTAGCTTCTAGCTTGGTAGTTATTTGATAACCTGCTCTGCAAGTCGGTTCATCACTCCCAAAGGTTCCATTAAAAGATAAATCCTAGCAATCTAGGGTCAATTTCTCGGGGTACGTTGACGAAAGATTACTCAAGTATGATGTAGAGCTAACAAAGGGTTGTTGTGGTGTAAGTGCCACGGTGGATCAAAGGTAAGACAATCTTTTTTATTATGGAACGAAAAGTCAACAATAGCTCAAAGATCATGGAAAAGTGTGAATTCAAGTTAAGGCAAACAAACAAGGCAAAGCCCACGAAGAGGAAAAGTCAAAAAGAGGCAAGGATGGATCGAGGTTCACCTAAGGTTCAACACTTTTCCAAACATGAAAACAGGGTAGTTCGAACATAGAAATGAGCCAAATAACTCTCAATCAACCTTAGGCAAGCCAAAAAACATGATTTAAGGTCCCTAATGGGCCCAAAGAACCACGCAGGAGGTAAGGCGATCAATCTTTTGACCTAACTAAGTCAAACCAAACACACACACAAGTTGTTCGACGAATTGCCCCTGTGAGAATTCACTCACCAATGACCCAAACCATGCCCCTCTCTTGAGTGCCACGCGTAAATGAGCTATCAAGCACCTCAACCCGAGATCCTAACATACTTCTAAGCATTGAAGGATTGAATCCACCAAGAACAAGGGTCAATATTGTGTCTAATCTTACATTCAACACCATCAACACCAAGTTTTGGTCAATCATGGGTAAAAGCACAATAACATCAAAAGAGAGAAACAAGTTCCAACTCCTAGGGTTCCCTCAACCCAATCCTAGGGTTTAGTGTGTCATGGCATAGAGAAAGAAACAACCACTCCTAAGCATGAAACTAGAAGAGGAAGACATCCTTAACTAAATGGAGGACTTGAGCTTAGTGGATTTGACTTGGGTGTACTTTGGAGTGGCTTCAATGGAGGTGGAGAGAGCTCCTCTCCGTCAAAATCTCCCTTAGAGTGAACCAACGTCGAACTCCCTTCAAAATACCCAAGTTTGGGCTTAAATAGGTGCTGAAATAGGGGAACGAGGGCACACTATTATGTCCAACGTGGGTACAAATATGTTTTAAAACCCTAACCTTAAGAGACCACGCTTAAACCACTATTTTAACCCATGCAATGTTAAATCAGGTGTTACTGACTCTAACCAGGCAAACGTTCATACACATGAAAGAAAACATTCATAACCGCATAAAGAATAACCAACGTAACTTAAACCAATAGTTGAAAATTGGTAACCTTTAAACAATAGGGTACAAGGATCAACCCACAAACTGGGCAACCAACAATTCACATAAACAAGGGAAAATCTTGTACAATAGTTCCCCAAATAAAATACATGATTGAAACCAAAACGGATCACTGTGGTCTTGAACTCGTGCTACAGCACCCGCCAGTGCTCCACACATTGTCCAGCTCTTCATTCTGGTATTCTCCTCTTTGGCAAGACAGACTGCTCACCATACCCAAAAACAAGACAAGAAGGAATAATGGAAGGAGGGGTTGGTGTTAAACAATGAGTGAACTCTAAACTACTAGAATGTAAGAACCAGTAAGAAACTATAAAAGAAAAGTCTTAGCTCAAAGCCAATGGTAAGAACCAATAACCCATATTAGAACCTAATAGTTCTATCCCTTGTGACTGAAACATCCAAATTTAAGAGCTAGTACCTGATACCAAAACATCCAGTAAAGTTTGGTTGAAAGCACAAGAAACCCTTATCCCGGTTCATAAGGATCCCTTAAGCCTGTAAGGTCTATTGACCGTTCTAGTGCCATAAAGGCCCTATAATTGGTCATTAAGACCACCTTTTAGCCCTTTCATTTCCTAGAGTATTGCGCAATCCAATGGTGGGTCACCCGTATTTTCACCTAGTTCCAACCTTTAGGTTATTATACCGCTACTTAGCTAGTTCGCCATTAACAATGGAGTTCATAATGAACATCCTCACTACCACACAATAACCAGTAAAACAGAAATCCTGTAACAGTAACACAACAAGAAATTCATATCATTGATTACCGTGGGAATGTTCTTAGTTTGCATTTTTTGCTCGAAAGAGAGATGTTAGCTATGTCTTTTTAGGTTGAAAACCCCATAAGCATTTCATCCACCACTTGGTGTGCATGTCTCTTTGGTTAGTTTTGAGGCGAAATCCCGATTGATTGATGTTCGTACTAGGTCCTAATTGACTTGAACCAAGCTTTAGGATATGTGTCGGTGTAAGTGTTGGATGATCTCATCTTTGTCTTGTTAGGACTTGTTTTATCCAAGGTTCTGTATTTCATGATTCCTGATCCCGAAGGGGAAACTTTCATGGCTCTTGCTTCTCTCCCATTACATTCCACTTTGTCTTTTGTCTTGCTGCGCACTTCGATCGAATTGTTGACTTACCTCTTTTCCATGCTCTTTGAGCCCGTGCTTGATTTGTGAACTGTGATAACTTGAGGCTTGAGGCAGTCTTGACTTATGATTGTGTGAAGTGTTAATTTTTTAAAGTGTCTTATCCCCCCCCCTTGAGAACGTCTCTTTAAATGAGTAAGCCAAACTAAGAGACCCGCGGGAATACGATCGTAGTCAAAAGCTATGTATCGTTGTGAACGGCTTTGCCCTCGATCAAATTTTGTGGGATATTCATGTTTTGGGTTGATTGTTATCATGATCTTGACTGAAATGGGTGGTGATTATAGACAAATTTTGGCTAATTTTTTCATTCCATCACTGCTTTCCCATTTCCCCTCCTGTTTTAGACTCTTTGCATTGCATAAATCATTTGTGAAGTGTCCATTTTCTCAAATTTTTTGATGAGAACGATTTGGTGTCTTTGCTTAGTGTTTTGTGTAAGAACCGCGGTATGACCATCACCCATTCTATCATCTTTATAGTAATCTAGGGACTTGCTCTAGTTGGTTTAATGAATGGTTGACTTAGATTTTCGGAAGACTTGGTCTAATTTCCTATCGAATTTGCTAGTTTGATGTTATGTCCGGTCTATATAAGGGACTCGTAAAAGAAAAAGTTGTTTTATGCCAAAGGGTTAATTGAGAAAGTTGTGCAATCAAAGTGAAAGTGTTGGTTGTGGGTCACTGTACGAGCTGGTATACAAGCCCGTCCATTGTTGTAGTCTCAATGTGGTATTCTTCTTATAACCTACTGCCGATCATCGATGGGGTTTAGGGTAACACGAGGTCAAAAATAAGATTTTGGCTGGTACATACCTGGTAGTATATGCAACCGTTCACTTAAAGTTTGTAACATCCCTGCCCAATCAGACGGCTTAGAACTCAAGTTCAGGTGATCGAGGCACTAGAATTAGTGGTTGTTGTATGATGATTGTATTGGTTGATGTGTGATGTGGGGATTGGGATGAAAGATGATGCCTAATGCATATGACTTAGAAATGTGAGATAGGATAGGATGGGATGAGCTGAGATTTTTGTATATGAATCTATCATCGTCAGTTGTGGTTGTAGGAGGATGGATGATGACACTCGATTTGACGTGATTATCAGCCTCATTTAAGCGACATTTCCTTGCTTAAGACATGGTTTTTAGGGTAGAATAGCGAATATTCAATCAATTGCCCTATCTCGCGCCATTTGTGTTACCTTGGCCCGTTTCGGGTCTATTTGATGGTTTTCTAGTGTTTTTATGTTAGCACAGGTTTTTGCCATCAAATAAAGTAGCCAAGGACGTGTCTAAGGCGTTGGAACCTCGAGGAATTGCACCGGAATCGATCAAAGGAGCCAATCAAGTCAAAACAATTCCTGCCCCGGTTTACAAAGGAATTTTCGCCGAAAATACACTAGGATTTTCGGCGAAAATATGTTCACAAATCACTGATGCCAACTGAAGGAAGTTTTCGGCGAAAACTCTAAGTTTTCGACCGAGAACTATTGGACCAAAAATCACAGAAGAAATCAACCGGCGGGCTTCCCATTTACACTAATATTTTCGGCGAAAATACCCTAGTATTTTCGGCGAAAATTCCTTCACAAATCCGGCGACTTAGGGTTAAAGTATAAATACTTAAACCGGCGGCCCAAAGGGGGAAATCAATTATTATTCATATTTTCACAAATCAGACTTTTGAGAGTCAGCCGACTCTAGGGTCGATAGATAGAGTTTAGAGAGTTCAAAGATCCGTGGAGAGATCGTGACGCCATCCTTCCACCTCGAAGAGCTCGGAGCTTAAAGTTGAAGATCCAGGAGATCGAAGCTTCGCGGGAGTCGTCAGAATTAGGTTTTTCAGTTCTTATCTGTTCTTCCTCTGTATGATGATCTTCTTTGTTGCCTTTGATTCTTCTGTTATCATTATGAGTAGCTAAACTTGTAGAGCTTAGATTAGATGAACCCTAAGTGACCCAGGGCTTTAAAGCGGTCACGGATCGGCGGTAATTAGATTCAAAGTTCAATCAATTTCTCTTTGCATGGTTGTTTTGTTCTTCACTGTTTATGTTTCTTTTCTGGTTGATCGCCTAGATTAGGTTTTTGCAAGCTAGGGTTAGTCGCCAGACGTAGTCACTAGACGTAGTCGTTAGACAGTTCCCTGCTTTGGCGCTTAAACTTGTCGTCCTTGATCACCTAGTTTAGATTCTTGTTAAGTTGAGGATAGAAGCGAACGCTCGCCTCTCTTTAAAACATCAATTCAACCAGTTAACCTTATAATTGGAGTGTGCCTTTCGTAGGAACCGGTTAGGGTTAATCCACTGCAAGAGTAACTCATAAATCGTTAGTAATTGCACCAGTTAATTAAGTCGTTGCGAGAGGCGACCGTACCCGGGCGGCTAGTTAATCTTGGTAGTTAGATCGGATAGAGCGAACGTTCGCCAGTCTTAAACCTAAGGGTAAGGAGTTATGGTGGTGTATAGAAACCGATTGAATTAGAATTGAAAACCGCTGATTTGTTGATTGCCAAGCTCTGGTGATCTAAGGGGGATTCGAAATCTAAGTTCGTCTATCTTCTCGTTAGTCAACCTTTTACTTTTCTGTCTTTTATTTTCCTGCTTTGTTAGATTAGAAGTCGTGGAACTCACACCACGCACTAAGTGTTTAAACCTGAGTAATTTGCCAGTTTCTTTGAGTAGTCGATTAGTAGCAACCCTGTGGAATACGATCTAGTCTACCTTGGTAGATTAGTTATTTGATACCGCTAAAACTGCAGCATCAATGGACCTGCCAATGTGGGGTCTTCCTGTGAAAAATGAACAGGAGGGTAACCTTGGACTCACGACATGGCTATCCCTGTATTTGCAGGTGGGGGTGGCCGGTGAGCTAGCCGTTTACCCTGGATGTGTTTGTGAATATGTGTGAAAATGAAGGAAATGAATTGTGAGAGATGGTGGGAAATTGATGATGGATTTGGTGGATGGTTTCGATGGAATTGATGAGGAAATTGATGGATGTTTGATTGTTGTGAATACTTGAATGATGATAGAACTGACAGGAGTCCACACTGCCCACCTTGAAATGGTTAAATCGAGTTTGGTCTATATGAGGTAGATCACTCTGGCGGGGTGTCGGGGGTCTGGAATTAGATCCTCCTACGAGAGAGGATCGTTGGACTCTCCATGTTCAGTGTGCGTCTGTGGTGGCCGGTAGTGGTGGTGTAGAGCAACTCCTAGGCGTCTTAATCACACACATAAAAATTAATATGTGGTTTGTGTCTGAATGCATGAATGTGTGTTGAAGTCTGTGGATGCTGTTGTTGAGAATTGAATGTTAGTTGCGTGTTGAACTATTCTACCTATTGTGATATCATGGATGAAGTGTGATGCCGATCACTTAGACTATAGAACTGAGCTTTGATGATCACTTAGACTATTGTAGGGACTTAAAACCGGAATAGACTAGGTTTGATCCCACTGTTAATTATGATGTGTGGAGAGTTGGGATAGCTCCTTGAGGGGTAGTTCGGTGCATAGTTAAGCCCAGTGGGTTCACTCAGTTTCATTAGGGAACTGATCCCCCCTTCTTTCCCCTTTCGGGTTCTCGTGGCTAGTACGTGTTGGTGTTGGAGTTCAGGTGCGGAGGTTGATTTTGTTGGTGTAACAGTTGAAGCTATAAGGTGAAGACTGACGATATACTCGGAGTTGACTATTTATATTTCCATTCAGTTGACCATTATCTTTTTAGGGATTTATGTACTTTTGAGGATTTTATTTGATTTCATTGGATTTATTGGTTATTGGTTTGTACACGGATTTTATATTTACTAGGAGGCCTCTTTCGATTTCATTTAATATAAACTTGGGATTTTTATGTTGATTTTAAGTGTTGTTTTTCATTAGTGATACTCATAACCGGTTCAACCATGGGTTTCACCGGGTTGGTTCGGGATGGGTGTTACAAATGGTATCAGAGCCTGGTTAGTTGCTGCTGTATTGGTGGGTCATCCTTACTCCTCTGGGAGTAATTAAGCTCATAGGGAGAAGGGATGGCACATTGATACAAGACCAACTTTCTAGGGATTTTTAACTGTTTTAAAACGGGTGGGAAGTTTTGAAAGAAGTAGTGATTTGAACTGTTGGTATTTTCTTGAAAGGTAAACTGAATTGTTTTAATGTCCTCATGTAGTAAATCTAGCCAAGCAATGGGAAGCAGATCCACTGGTAATTCGGGGTTTGGAGGAGGAGCTCCTAGGTTCCAAGCGAGTCTACCGAAGGGTTGGAACTTTGGTGAGTTCAATGGAGAAGTTGTTGATCCTGCAGTTGCGGAGCAGTGGCTTCATGAGTGCGAGTACAAGTTCCTGCAGATGGGTCTTGACGAAGCAGTGATGGTTCAAGCAATGACCTTCCTGTCCAAGGGTCATGCATTAGATTAGTGGAAGTTAGTGTTGCAGAGTCGGGTGGTTCCGCTAGAGATGGAGTTCGATGAGTTTGTGGAGGAATTTTGAGATCAGTTTTGTCCAGATCTTTGGCGTGAGGAAAAGTCTAAGGAATTCATGGGGCTGGAGCAAGGTGAGAAGACTGGTCTCACTTACTACATAGAGTTTAACTCCCTCTCTAAGTGGTATGACGAGCAGACTAACCGGGAGAGGAAGCTCATCAACAAGTTCAAGAACGGATTGAGGGTGGAGATTCAGGAGGGTGTCACCTCCGCTGATATGAGGAGTTTGGTTTTGGTACAGATCGCCGCCTTGGAGAGGGAAAGGTTGAGCTGAAGAAGAAGGATGGAAAGAAGAGGAAGGCATCTGTTCAGCCTTCACCTTCGGTCATTCATAGTCATCCAGCTAAGAGGGCGCAGATATCCTATTCCTGTTTCAGGGCTGCTCAGTCTGCTCCACAACGAAGTGCGATATTCTGTTTCACTTATAGCCGACCAGGTTATAGGAGTGCGACGTGTAATGTTCGTGGTGCAGGTTCGTTTCATTCAGGTGGAGCACCGTCTGGATTACCCATCTGTGGCAGCTGTGGAAAGCCCCACTTTCGGGAGTGCCATTTGCTGAAGCCAGTTCTGGTGATGTATTACGTCTGCGGTCAGGTGGGCCATAAGAGTATCTTTTGCCCAACCAGAAGAGCTGCTCCAACTCAGTCTGTGGGATCGGTGCAGGGACCTAGAGCTCCATCTGGGAGTTATGGAGGGAGAGGAGGTGGCAGTTTTGGTCGTGGTGCTTCGAGTGCTAGTAAGGGAACTGGAGTCAATACCATACCTGTTGGAGCTGGTGGAGACCAACGGAGGTTGTATGCACTTACCAAGGGTGCAGTAGAAAATGTGAACGACGTGGTGACCGGTATGACCTCCATCTTTGATCTTTCTGTTTACGCTTTGTTTCATTCGGGCTCGACCCATTCCTTTTTTTTCTAAGAAATGTTTGAGTAGATTAGGTTTAATAGCTAGTATTTTGGGAACTAGTTGTGATATGACCCAACCCGGCTGCCCTAGTACCCGCAGGTACTCCTACACCCCACCAGGGTCACCTGTCCGAGGCAGAACCCTAGGGCCTTACAAGAAACGTGTAGGACCAAAGGCAGGCCACCTACAAGCCCTCAAACCAAGGTATGAGATGAAATATAGGATAAGGCCTCCTCCTGCAGGTAGGAAAGCTCAGAAGGAAGAAATGCCACTCCAGGCCATGCTGCTGGCCGAGTGTAGAAACCCTAGGGCTAAGGACGAGCCTCAGCCAGATCCTGGCCTAACCCCCAAGGGCCCTGAAGACGAGGCACACTCCAGAGACCCTCTGGAAGCATTCCTGGAGTACAGGAACAGGAGAGCTCAAGAATACCTGGCCAAGAAGGAATGGCCACCCAAGATTGCCACTACAAGAAAATACCAATTTAGTCACGGTTATTTAGTCACAGTTTTTGAAACCGTGACTAATTAGTCACGGTTTTCTGAAACCGTGACCAATTTGTCACGGTTTAAAAAGAACCGTGACCAATTTGTCATGGTTTCAAAAGAACCGTGACCAATTTGTCACGGTTCTAAAGAACAGTGACCAATTTGTCACGGTTCTTCATGGAACCGTGACAAATATTTGTACAGGCTGGCAATCTTCTTCCCCTTCATCTTCATCAAACGTCTGCAACTTCATCTTCTTCTCTTCTTCAATCATCTTCCTCATTCTTCTTCCTCATCTCTTCTTCAATCTTCTTCCCCTTCTCTCAATCTTCTTCCTCAATCTTTCTTCCTCAATCTTTCTTCCTCTTCTCTTATCCTCTACCAAATTAAATAAACCATCAGCCTCCCCCCTCTCCGTCGATTACCGATGTCCTCCGATTCCGAAGCCGTTGTTCTCCGATTCATCTTTTCTCTATTTCAAAGCCAAACATCGCTGTCGACGACGACCTGGAGTCATGGTCTTCTGAATGTAGATCCAGATCCGAAGCCCTCCTCCAACTTCTTCACAAAGCTGATGGAGTCATGGTTTTGGCGAGAGTTTGGCGACGGCGGTGGAGTTTGGCGGCGATGGTAGACTTTTGGCGGCGGCGGCGGCGGTCGATGCTCGCCCGTAGCTCCGTGGTCGATCGGCTATTGCGACGGAGGTCAGAACATCCAGATCCGAGACGCCATCCAACGGCGGTGGAGTTTTGGCTGCAGCGGTGGTCGAAGCTCGCCCGATGGGGTTACGGCGGGGGCTACGGGGTCGGCCGAAGAAGACGAAGGGGATTTGTGCAATTTTTGTAATTTTTGGGGGTTTTGTGTAATTTTTGTATAGTTTGGGGGTCTTTGGGCAATTTTTGGAAAGTTTGGGGGTCTGTTTACAAAATTGTAATTATTTTATTTATTAATTAAATAAAATTGTAATTTTTGTTATATGAGTGACCTATTAGAAATTTAGTAGAATGGAGTGACTAGTTTGCATATTGAGTCACTAAAAATTGCATATTGGGTCAGTAAATTTAGTCACGGTTTTGTTTAGAAACCGTGACAGAAATTGCTCCTTTTAGTCACGGTTTTCAAAAGAAACCGTGACCAATATTAGTCACGGTTTACATATAAAACCGTGACTAATATTAGTCACGGTTCCTATAGAAACCGTGACTAAATTTAGTCACGGTTTCTTATGTAAACCGTGACTAATATTGGTCACAGTTTCTTATGTAAACCGTGACAAAAAAATTTAGTCACGGTTCCAAATGAAACCGTGACAAAAAATGATCATTTTAGTCACGGTTTTGAAAACCGTGACTAATTTTTTTGTCACGGTAAAAAACGTGACTAAAGGCAAAAAAACTGTGACTAATGTGTTGTTTTCTTGTAGTGTGCCCTGGAGCCGAGCCCTGAGAAGAATAGGAGCCTCTGGTTCCAAGGCACCCCTCCTGGCCCGACCCTAGTCCATGAGAGCCACATATGGAGCTACCTAAGGAGATGCCCGAAGCTAGGAGAGGAAGCCTCGAGCAGAAATGGAGAAGACCCCAGAAAGGCCCAGCCCCAAGCCATAGACCGAGAGTCGGGCCGATCGGGAATACTTTATGAGGCTAGCCCCCATGTGGCCCGAGCCTTTTGGCAAGTCCCTAGGCCCTGGACAAGCCCGGAGCATCAGGCCCCAAGGCCGACGAAGGACCACCAATTGAGAAGAAGCCCGGAGCCGAAGCAAAGGCCCAGCCCGAGACCGGCGGACCCGACGAGCCCTAGTCCCACCCGAACTAGGAAACCCTAAAACCGCCGGATTAGGGTTTTGAGTATTTTAGTCCTATTTGAGTTGTATTTTCGGTTTTAAAGACTATTTAATTGTTTTTCCTTTTTAGTATGATTATTTAGGGGTTTTAAGATTCTTTTTAGGAGTAGGACTCTTTATTTTATTCTTATTTAGGAAGTAGACTTTAGGAAGGAGAGCATGTTCCCTCACCTATATAAGGAGGCCACCGGCCACCCTTGTAAACAACAACCTTTTTGAAATAAACAACCCCTTTATAGAACTTTGTTCTTGAAACCCTTATTGTATTCGTATGATGCAATACTGAAGGATCGACTTATCGTCAGAAGCATCCATCTTCTGAAGTGGCGTTATCGACTTGATACTTCTGGTTACTAGCTCTTTATAGCTAGCGGGTCAAAGTCCTCTCTCCATCCCGGTTCTCGACGGTTTCTACATCGTTGCACGATCATCAACTTGCGGTGTTTAAGGGTCGTCTGCCCACGGTTGCAGCGGTTCGCATCAGTTGGTATCAGAGCACGGTTCAAGCTGAAGGACCACAATCTATCCTAGTCTCCAGGTTACCCTGGATTCATATCCTTTACTGCTTTTTAGAAAATAGCTTCAAAAAATTCCCTTCTATTTCAGTCTTGTTTTCAGTTTCGAGGTGTAAGGCAAGAGAAAATTGGTGGCCATCATACCATCAACAAAAACCCTAATCGAGGTTAAGAAAAAAGAAAAGAAAGCAAGGCCACCCTTGCTGAGTTATTTTCCTTTCGTTGTAAGTTTATTTCTAAGAAGAGGGGATAGAAAATTTGCTTTCGTTTGCTAGTACTAACCATGGCAGACGAGAGATTAGCCAACATGGAAGTCCACCTCCAGACTCTTGGAGCTACCCTAGCCGCCGTCCAAGAAACCCTAGCTAGGCTTCAAGCCGGGAGAGGATGAGATGAGCGTTGAGAGGACAGCCATGAAGGCCTGAACCGAAGAGCCCGAAGGCTAGCTCAGGAGATTGGTGATGATGTGAGCAACCTCAAGCTCATCGTGCCTAAGTTTGCCGGCAAGTACAATGCCGACGAGTACTTGGATTGGGAGAGAAGTATGGAGGATTTCCTCGAGTGCCATCACTACTCTGAACGAAAGAAGGTAATCCTCGCCACTCTTGAATTCACTGACTATGCTACTCTATGGTGGAGCCAATTCAAGAGCCAGGTTCAAAGAGATGAGGAAGACTCGATCGAGTCGTGGAGAGATCTCAAGAGGATAATGAGGAAGAAGTTTGTTCCTGGAACCTATATCCGAGACCTACACACCTCCCTCCAGAACTTAAAGCAAGGCACCATGTCCGTGGAGCAATACACCAAGGAGATAGAGATGTTCGTAGCCAGACTCGACCAAAGAGAAGAACCCGAAGCAAAGATATCCCGGTTTGTGGGTGGGCTACACCCCGAGATCATGCATCAAGTCAACATACTTAACTATGTTGACTACGAAGATCTCAAGGCCCTAGCTAACCGCGTGGAGAGAGAGGTGAAGAAGGGCTACACGAGAAGATCAGTCAATTCCCCGTGGAGAGGAGGCTCGAGTACAAGCCAAGCCCTATGGAAGCCCGAACAGCCCCGATGCTCCAGCTCACGGCCAAACCCTAACCCTAGGGATTTGGCACCACCGGTAACATCTGCCCCACCTACCTCTAAGGTTCAAAACTCTAACCCACATCCCAGTGGAATTGTATGCTTTAAATGTCAAGGTAGGGGACATATCTCAAGGGACTGCCCTAATCAACGAACAATGGTGGTAAAGAAGGAGGAATCGAGACAGATGATGAAGAAGATGAGAAAAAGGAAGAAAAGAAGGATCAGATGAAGGAGAACAAGTTAAGCCAGAAGGGCTTGAGAAGTTTGTAGGGTTAATCTCTAAAACCCTAGCACTCGGCGCCCCGGCGCTGCCCGATCGGGCCTGACCAGCCCTGGCGCCCCAGCGCTCGGCCTCGACCCCGACTGGCGCTGCCTGACCAGCCTCGGCGCCCCAACACCCAGCCCCAGTGCTACCCGACCAGGCCCCGGCTCCCAGCGTTCGGCCCCGACGCCGACTGGCGCGCCTCGACCAGTCCTAGCGCCCCAGCACCCGGCGCCACCCTGCCCGACCAGGCCCCGGCCGCCCTAGCACCCGGCCCCGACCTGTCGCTGCCCGACGCCCCCCGGTGCATCACTACCTGACGTGGCCCCCGACGGATCACCGTCCGATGAGTTCGGCGCGTCCCTGCCCGACGCTCCATCCCGGTCCTACCCGACCCGACTACCCCGACGTGGCGATGCCCGACGCCACCAACTGGCCGACGCCCGACGGCCCCAGCCACCCCGATGCATCACTGCCTGCCGTCACCGCCTCCCCATTGCCCGACGCCGCAGCCTCCCCACTGCCCGACGTGCCCTGGCCTACCCCCGGCACCTCTGGCACCCCAGTGCCCTGACCCGATGCTTCACCGACGGTCCCGTGTGCACCCAAGATTCAATGGGAGATCACCTCCCGACGAATTTTGAAGGCTGCCCCGAGCGAAGAAGATCCGGATGTGGAAATGAGTGAGGAACTCTCACCGGCTACCTCCCCAAGCCTTGACATTATTGTTGATAGTTTTCAAGAAAAGAGCTATGGAGACCGAAGAAGAAAGCACCAAAGGACCCGAGCCTTGGTCCATCACTGACTCAAGTGACACTCCCCGGTCTGAAGCTGATGCTGAGTCTTCCCAGGCCGTGGCCAGTAAAATTGCTGAAGTTTGGAAGAGAGTGATGAGTACCAGGAGAGGACCCGAGATGGATTTGGGGACAAATCGAAGGCAAGAAGAGGGGGATGATATGACCCAGCCCGGCTGCCCTAGTACCCGCAGGTACTCCTACACCCCACCAGGGTCACCTGTCTGAGGCAGAACCCTAGGGCCTTACAAGAAACGTGTAGGACCAAAGGCAGGCCACCTACAAGCCCTCAAACCAATGTATGAGATTAAATATAGGCTAAGGCCTCCCCCCGCAGGTAGGAAAGCTCAGAAGGAAGAAATGCCACTCCAGGCCATGCTGTTGGCCGAGTGTAGAAACCCTAGGGCTGAGGACGAGCCTCAGCCAGATCCTGGCCTAACCCCCAAGTGCCCTGAAGACGAGGCACACTCCAGAGACCCTCTGGAAGCATTCCTGGAGTACAAGAACAGGAGAGCTCAAGAATACCTAGCCAAGAAGGGATGGCCACCCAAGAATGCCCCGGAGCCGAGCCTTGAGAAGAATAGGAGCCCCTGGTTCCAAGGCACCACTCCTGGCCCGACCCTAGTCCATGAGAGCCATATATGGAGCTACCTAAGGAGATGCCCTAAGCTAGGAGAGGAAGCCTCGAGTAGAAATGGAGAAGACCCCAGAAAGGCCCAGCCCCGAGCCCTAGATCGAGAGCTGGGCCGATCGGGAATACTTTATGAGGCTAGCCACCATGTGGCCCGAGTCTTTTGGCAAGTCCCTAGGCCCTGGACAAGCCCGGAGCATCAGGCCCCAAGGCCCGACAAGGACCACCAATTGAGAAGAAGCCCGGAGCCGAAGCAAAGGCCCAGCCCGAGACCGGCGGACCCGACGAGCCCTAGTCCCACCCGGACTAGGAAACCCTAAAACTGCCGGATTAGGGTTTTGAGTATTTTAGTCCTATTTGAGTTGTATTTTTGGTTAAAGACTATTTAATTGTTTTTCCTTTTTAGTGATTATTTAGGGGTTTTAGGATTCTTTTTAGGAGTAGGACTCTTTATTTTATTCTTATTTAGGAAGCAGACTTTAGGGAGGAGAGCTTGTTCCCTCACCCATATAAGGAGGCCGCTGGCCACCCTCGTAAACAACAACCTTTTTGAAATAAACAACCCCTTTATAGAACTTTGTTCTTGATACCCTTAGTGTATTTGTATGATGCAATACTGGAGGATCGACTTATTGTCAGAAGCATCCATCTTCTGAAGTGGCGTCATCGACTTGATACTTCTGGTTCCTAACTCTTTATAGCTAGCGGGTCAAAGTCCTCTCTCCATCCAGGTTCCCGATGATTTCTACCTCGTTGCACGATCATCAACTTGCGGTGTTTAAGGGTCGTCTGCCCACAGTTACAGCGGTTCACATCAAGTTGGGGTGTAAGAACTCCTCTGGAAACTTCGGTCAGGTTAGCAGTGTGTTGAATGGTTGTAAAGGTTAGTTGGGGAAGCAGAACTACCAGCTAATCTAGTGGTGCTTCCTTTCAATGAGTTTGATGTCATCCTTGGCATGGATTTTGTTGGCCAAGCATGGAGCGTTGCTTGATTGTCGGAAGGAGGTGTTACTACAGATTGAAGGGGTCGGTCAAGTGGTGTTCAAGGGTGTATGGAAGAGAGATTCGACACCTATGGATTTGGTTTCAGCAATGCAGGCTTTCTCTCTAATTCAAGAAGGGTGTGAAGTGTTGTTGGTACAGGTGTCAGTTGAGCATAATGAAGAGTTAGAGAAGGTGCCAGTAGCATGAGAATTTGTTGATGTGTTTGAGGAGTTGCCTGGAGTACCAATCGAGCGGGAAGTGGAGTTTAATATAAAGTTGGTTCCTAGAACCGCTCCAATTTCCATTGCGTCCTATCGGATGGCATGGGATGAACTAAAGGAGTTGAATGAACAGTGCAAGAATTTCTGGATAAAGGCTTCATCCTCCCAAGTGTTTCCCCTTGGAGAGCACCCATTCTGTTTGTGAAGAAGAAGGATGGGTCAATGAGGATGTGCATTGACTACCGGCAGTTGAACAAAGCAACGATCAAGAATCACTATCTTCTCCCAAGGATAGATATCTCTTCGATCAAATGCAAGGGGCAGCGGTGTTCTCAAAGATTGATATGAGTTCAGGATACCATTAGTTTGAAGGTGGAGGAAGGCTCGGTGCCGATGACAGCTTTCAAAACTAGATATGGACATTACGAATTTCTTGTGATGCCATTCGGTCTTACTAATGCTCCTGCTACATTCATGGCTCTCACGAACAAAGTCTTCCATGAGTATCTGGACAAATTTTTCATTGTATTCATCGATGACATCCTCATCTACTCTAAGAATGAGGAGGAGCATGAAGAACACTTGAGGATTTCTATGAGTATCTGGACAAATTTTTCATTGTATTCATCGATGACATCCTCATCTACTCTAAGAATGAGGAGGAGCATGAAGAACACTTGAGGATTATCTTTTATAAGTGGAGAGAACAGCAACTCTTTGCAAAATTCTCTAAATGTGCCTTTTTGGTAGGAGGAAGTGTTGTTCTTGGGTCGCATGGTTTCTAAAAGAGGAATCGAGGTTGATTCGAAGAAGATTGAGGCGGTGGTTAACTGGTCTCCACCTAAGGATGTGTCATAGTTGAGAAGTTTCCTTGGGTTAGCTAGTTACTACAGAAGGTTTTTTAGGGTATTTCCACCATAGCCTCTCCCCTTCACAAGTTGTTGGGAAGGAGTCGAAGTATGAGTGGACTGAGGCGTGTCAAAAGAGCTTCGAGGAGTTAAAGAAGAGGTTGACTTCTGATCCGGTGTTGACCTTGCTCGTAGAAGAGGGGGTATGTGGTGTTCAGTGATGCTTCCTTACAAGGCTTGGGGTGTGTGCTCAAGAAAAATGGGAAGGTGGTTTCTTATTTCTCTCGTCGGCTTAGAGTGCATGAAGTAAACTACCCTACTCATGATTTGGATTTAGCTGCAGTAGTATTCGCTTTGAAGTTGTGGAGACACTACTTGTATGGTGAGACGTTCAAGATCATGACGGACCATAAAAGTCTTAAGCATATCATGGATCAGAAAGAGTTGAACAGTAGGCAGAGGCATTGGTGGAGCTTCTGAAAGACTACGACTTCACCATTGACGACCATCCCGGTAAGGCCAATGTTGTAGCCGATGCTCTAAGTCAGAAGGAGTTTGTTGACCTTAGAGCCTTGAGGGTTGAGATGCGGTTGGATGATGTTGGCAGCTTGCTTGCTAAGCTTAGCATTCTCCCCTTGTTGAACGATAGGTTGGTGAGGAGAAACTCAAGGATGCTAAGCTAGTGGCTATTAGAGAAGAAGTTGAGAGAGGTTTGGACAATGGGTTTGTAGTGGTTGGTGGTTTGTTGAAGTGCAAAGGTCGCTTGTGTGTGCCAGAAGTGGAACGGTTGAGAAAAGAGATTCTCGAGGAAGCTCATTCTTTGATGTATGCTATGCATCCTGGGATGACTAAGATGTATAACGACTTGAAGGTGAGTTTTTGGTGATCAGGCATGAAGAAGAATGTAGCTCGGTTTGTGTCGACTTGCTTAATTTGTCAGAAAACGAAGGATGAGCATAGAGCTCCAGGTGGATTGCCACAATCTCTACCCATTCCGGAGTGGAAATTCACATATATCACCATGGATTTTGTGTCGGGTTTTCCACCGACTAGGGAAGGGAAGGACGCAGTTTGGGTTATAGTGGATCGCTTGACGAAGGAGTCCCCCTAAGATCACCAGAGCATTGGCAATCACAAGACCAACGGTTTTCAATTCTAATTCATTCAGTTCTCAGACACCACCATAACTCCTTTCCCTTAGGTTTAAGACTGACGAACGTTCGCTCTATGCGATCTAACTACCACGATTAATTAACCGTCTGTGCGTTCACTTCTGCAACGGAGAACTAACTGGCGCAATTGATTAAGTTTGGTGAGTTACTCTTGAAGCGGATTAACCCTAACTGGTTCCAATGAATAGGTTAATTGGTTGAATTGATGTTCTAAAGTAAGGCGAACGTTCGCTCTATCATTATCTTAACAAGAGACTAATCTAGGTGATCAAGAAAGACAAGTTTAATGTTTTAAAGCAAGGAAGCTGTCTGGCGACTAACCCTAACTTAACACAAACCTAATCTAGATGATCAACCAGAAAAGAAACATAAACAATGAATCTAATCTAGGCGTCAGGTAGACAAGAAACGCAGGAAACAATTAAGCACAAAACAACCACGCAAGAGAAACTATCTGAACTTGAATCTAATTACCGCCAATCCGTGACCGCTTTAAATCCTCGGGTCACTCAGGATTCATCTAATCTAAAGCCTTACGAGTTTAGCTACTCATATTCAATACAATAGAATCGAAGACAAACAAAGAATACATCTTAGGTAGGAAGAACAGAGAAGAACTGTAAAACCTAATTTGACGACTCCGTGCTCCGAGCTCTCCGAGATGGAAGGATGGCGTCATGATCTCTTCCCCGCTATTCAAACTCTCTCTCTAACTCTCTAAGTCGTGGCTGATCTCTCAGAATCAAATCTCCCTTAATTTGCTTCGAAAAGTCTATTAATACCCCCAAAAACCCTTTCCTTGTTGGAAAAGGCTGAAATTTCCCGTCTGGGGAGCTTACACGGGGTGTAAGCTAGCTTACACGGCGTGTAAGCTCTAAAATGCAGCACTTTGAGTTTTTCTTCAAATCCGGTCTGTTCCTTGTGGTTTGGCCTTCTTCCTTCGACTCGGATCACTTCAATGGGCCTAGAATCACATGTCAGTCAATGATCCACTCCCGGTTTGATTCCCCAACGTCGGTTATTAACTAAAATACATCAAAAAATGTGCAAAACAATGTAAAACGACCCTAAGTCCGAAAGGAGAATAAACTCACTTAAAATCACCCAAACGAGATAAAATCATCACGAAATGTCACTTAAATGAGGCTGATAATCACGTTAAATCGAGTTCATCAAAATACCCCACACTTAAGCTTTTGCTTATCCTGAAGCAAACTGAACTAAAACACACTCAAATTCACAGATGACAAGATAGATTAAACTGAGATTCAATTCCTAATGATTTGGTTTAGACTGTTCCACGTAGGAACTTAACCTACACATGCAAGAACATCAACCAAACAAATTTCGATCTCACTATTTTCAGCACACTTCAAGTAGTAGTTTAAACAAAGCTCATTCCTTGGAAAAAATAATTAATAAAAATTACTCGACTACGATAACACCAATTCTAATAAAAAAGTCTTGAGCTCTAACCATGATGCGGATTAGGTGGAGGTAGTGGACGTGACGTGGCTATCAACTCAACTTCATCCGCTTCTAGACCTGTATGTTACATGTTCTAGCTAGGACCGATTTAAACATTGATTTCTTTCAAGATTCAAACTTACTCCATTGATTTACTGCATACTAGTGCTCGATACCGAACACTTCACTTAGGTGTCGGACCTGCCTAGCTCACACTATTTGTGCCTATGCTAGTGCTCAACCCGAACACTTCACTTAGGTGTCGGGCTTGCCTAGCTTTATTTTCAGCACTAAAAGAACTTAAAATTAATTTGAACAACTCAATTTACTTGATTTAACCATTTAGCCACTTGATCCTAGCTAGTTGTAACTTTTTACATAAGATTTCGAATTGGATTTCCGTCTAATCTCAAGCCACAATCACATGTGATCAAATATGGAGTGAAAAAACATGGGAGAAGCTAGCATTTATCATCTTAGAACGGTGTTATCGAGCTTTGTGATTAACAAGCAAAACAATTCAATTGATTCAAGTTTAACTACAAGAGTGATTTATGATCTGTTCTGACCTAGATTCATTTAGTTTCAGTGCCAACACGTTGGTTACAGGTTTTAAGTGGAACAGTCTAGACGTCATTGTTCAAAAATTGAAGTCAATTTAACATCAAAAGTCAAGAACCGAGCAATTCTATGCTAGAGAAATTTCAAAAATACAAAAATAGCAACCCTCAGAAATATAATCCCACCCCACACTTAAATCAGGCATTGTCCTCAATGGACCACACAAAAAGAGAAGGAAAGTGTATAGGGGTACCGTAAAATGAGCGTGAGGGCGCCGGAGATGGCGCTGGCAAGACACTGGAGGTATAGACATGAATAGAACCATAAAGAATTCTGAGTTCATAACCTGAAAACATAGCAAGAGATGATCCATCACACGATTAGAACAGTTGGAGTACAAAAGACTCGACCGACCACAAAGGTTCGACGATGACCCAAAATAATACAAACTGACACTAACAAAAACAAAAAGTACAGAGTTCCGGATGATAAGAAAAATGAAGAAAAATCCTGAAATCACTGGGGCGGAGGGTGCTGGCGATCATCTGGAGCCTGGAACTACCTAAAGAACTGGAGCTGAGATTGGTACATCCGATCGAGCAACGCCTGATCTGTTGTCCAACGCTCGTCCTGGGTGGTGATGAGCTGCAAGACAGTGGTCGATCAAATACTACCAAGCTTAGAAAGCTAGGGTAGATCGTATTCCACGGGTCTTCTAATATTGACTACTCAAAGAAGCTGGCAAATCACTCAGGTTTAAACACTTCGTGCGTGGTGGAGTTCCACGACTTCTAATCTATAAAAAAAACAAGTAAATTAAAAATTTAAACTAAGAAACAGGTTGGAAATTAGGGTTGAAAACAGAGATGACAGACGAACTTAGACTTCGAATCCCCCTTCGTTCACCAGAGCATAGGCAATCAACAGATCAGCGGATTTCAATTCTCATTCAATCGATTTCTAAGACACCACCATAACTCCTTACCCTTAGGTTTAAGACCGGCGAACATTCGCTCTATCCGTTCTAGCTACCAAGATTAATTAGCTGCCCGGGTACGGTCGCCTCTCGCAATGACTTAACTTAACTAGTGCAATTACTAATGATTTATGAGTTACTCTTGCAGTGGATTAACCCTAATTGGTTCCTACGAAAGGCACACTCCAATGATTAGGTTAATTGTTCAATTTGATGTTTTAAAGTAAGGCGAGCGTTCACTTCTATCCTTAGCTTAACAAGAATCTAATCTAGGTGATCAATCCAGACAAGAAACATGAACAATGAAGAACAAATCAAACATGAAAGAGAAACTGATTGAACTTTGAATCTAATCACCGACGATCCGTGACCGCTTTAAAGCCCTGGGTCACTTAGGGTTCATCTAGTCTAAGCTCTAAGAGTTTAGCTACTCATGTTTTTCACAAAAGAATCAAAGACAAAGATAGAGTTCATCATACAGAGAAACAGAAAAGGATCTGAAAAACCTAATTAAGACGACTCCGGTAGAACTTCGATCTTCTGGTAAATTGCAATCCTAGCTCCGAGTCTTCGAGATGGAAGGGATGGTGTCACGATCTCTTCTTGGCTCATCGAACTCTAAACTCTCCTTCAGAACTCTTGAGAATTTTGAGAATTTCGGTATTAGTTGGTAATTCTGATTCTGAAAAGTAGTCTCTTTATTTTGGGCCGCCGGTTAAGTATTTATACTTAACCCTAATACCGCCGGTTTTCTTCTAGGATTTTCGCCAAAAATTTGAAGGAATTTTCGCCGAAAATTCCTTTGTAAAGTGGGTTATCCGCCGGCTGTTTTCTCCTGTGTTTTTCGGACGCCGGGTTCTCGGCGAAAACTTCAAGTTTTCGCCGAAAACTTTACTTGGTTGAGCTCAGTCGGATTGTGCTTGGATTTTTGCCGAAAACCTTAGGTATTTTCGGCGAAATCTTCAGTGTAAAGCGGGGCAGGAATTGGTTCGACTCGATTGGCTCTTGGATCGATTCCGGTGCAATTCCTCGAGGTTCCAACACCTTAGACACGTCCTTGGCTACTTTATTTGACGGCAAAAACCTGTGCTAACATGGAAACACTAGAAAACCATCAAATAGACCCGAAACGGGCCAAGGTAACACAAATGGCACGAGATAGGGCAATTGATTGAATATTCGCTATTCTACCCTAAAAACCATGTCTTAAGAAAGGAAATGTCGCTTAAATGAGGCTAATAATCACGTCAAATCGAGTGTCATCAGGTGGCCTGGTAGCTAGTGAAATGCTGATCGGACTCCTGTTGCCACTTTTGAGTGGCCTCCCAACGCGCGTCGGAATCTCTCTCATCTCCCTAAGCTCACGTTCCATTCCACTAAAGTCGTATGTTGGGGTTGCTTCTGGCTCTGGCTCTAGTGCTGGTGTCGGTCCTCCTCGTCGCTCAATCAAAGGCTCGCTGTGGGGAGCGAGGATTTCAGGAACCTTCTTGGACCGAGGAAGGTCGCCGGTGATCTGGAGCTGAGGGATACGCTGATGGAGGCGGATGGCGCCATATGAAGCGAGCACATCATACCTGTGAACCAGACGGGTGACATAGGAGCCACCCAAAAGAAGTCTCATACCGCGCTCGCGCTGAAACTGAAATAACTTGGCCACCAAAGAGCCAAGATGGGCCTTCCGTCCTCCTCGATGCACTGTAACATGAAAAGGTCTCTAACGTTACAGACACCGCCAGACTTCAACCTTTGAGTAATAGACTCTTGGAAAACCAAATGTTAGAACCTGTAAATTGGCCGCTCCATCATACTAGCTGTGGATGCACTAGAGTCACACTTGGCCGGGTCCGACGGGGCTATGGTGCGCCAGAACATCTCACACTCCTCATAACTCTCGGTGTTGTGGAAGATAGAAGTCGGTGTGATCTGAAGCTAGCTCTTTCTCAGTGCAGAAATGAGGTCGATGGAAAACTCATCAAGAGTGAGAGCCTCTCGATCCCTCCTAGGCGGAAGTAAATGCACTTGGTCGCGGTGACAGAATGAATTCTCTCATTCACCCTCTCCATACGGAAGGTGGAGAGGAGCTCCTTGATTGGCCACTCATACGCCGGCTCGGTGACCTGAAATAGTGAGAGCAAACCTGCTTGGTTAAGTGTCGCACGGAGACCATCAGCCCAATCTTCCTCCTCCATGGCCTCCCAATCAACCTGGCTCATGGCACCAATTGCTTTCCTCTGAATGATCATCCATATTGCCTGATCCTCCTCCATCGGGAAGTTAAAGATGGTGTTGGAGACGTTACCCGGCGGGGAAGCCACCTGGAGGGTGTCGTGCCTCTCGGTTCCCTTCAGTTTCTTCGCCGGAGGTGGGGCGGAGGAAGAGGAAGCAACTCCTTTTCCTTTGGATTTTCCCATCCTGGAAATAAATTACAAACAAAAAATGCCAAGTTTATCATATAAACAAGTGGGAGGAATGCATATAGGATAAGCAGATGGAGCAAGGGTTGCATCGCACGGAACACAAGAATCGAGTCAATTAATCAAGTGAGCCAAAAGGTTTTAACGATCAATGACAATCACATCAATCATCAAAGAGACAGAGTTCAAGAATCGGAATTGGATATGTCAACAAGTGAAGGCACAATCACCTAGGCATATTTCTAGCTCCTTTTACATGCTTAGCAGATCAACATGGAAGCAAATAACCAATTGTAACTAAGAGATGTCATTACACAATCAAACTTATGCCATAATCAAGTAATAAGGAAGTCCAAATCAGCCACATAAGTCACACAAGCTAAGGTCAAAACTCATGAAACCGAAATGCAAAAAGTGTACCTTAATCCATCATACTAGCTAATTAATGTATGAATACTCGAGAACAAACATGCACACATATCTATAATCATCACAAGATCAATCACAAAGCAACAATTCAACCAATTTCGTCCATATCCAAAAACCCCCAATTTCGATAAAAATCGGTTGAAAAGTCTAAGTAAATGTGCAATTGGATGGGTAAACGACATCGAAACCACCCCCGATTCAAACTACAGGCATATTATCCCATCAATTTCAAATCTATAACCTCAATTTTACAAAACCCCATTTTTGAAAAATTAGGGTTCTTGGCCAAGAACACCAAATCCGAGTTTCAGCACCTACAAATCCAATTCTTATGACAAATAGACTGATTAAAGCATCATGGAGGGTAGGGAAGAGAAGTTCATACCTGAAACTTGAATGGCTAACTCGAAATTGAGAAGAAAAGAAGGGGAAACGAGTTGGGTGGTGTCGCGAGTTTCAAACTTGAGTTGGCTGTTGGATGAGTGTCGGCGTCGCTGGCAGCCGGTGTGGAGGGCGGCGACGGGATGAACGAAGGTGGTTACTGGGGGCTCGAGTTTCCAGGCATTGGGTCGGAAATCAAAGGGTTGGGGGACGACTGGGGGCGGCAGTTTGTGGTTTGGGAGGCGGTGCGGACTGCGGCGTCAGGTGCGGCGGGGGTAGTGGGTCGTCGGCCGATGACAATGATGGTGAACGGATGTCTGGCCAGCAGTCCAAGCTCCGCCGGCGATAGTGGGTTTAGGTTTGGTGGTTGGGTGTTTGGATGAGAGGATGAGGGGGTGCTGGGAGAGTTTCAGGGGAGAGAAATGAAGAGAGAGAGAAAGAGTTTGAGCAAATGAAAGGGAGAAGGGGACTTACCCGTGTCAACTAGGACTTACACGGCGTGTAAGCCCTTAAGTGCAACAACTTACACGCCGTGTAAGCTCTTACACGGGGTTATACCAATATGGCAAGAAAAAGACCATTGAAATTTTTGGTGAACAAGGAATAGTCGGCTTTGGATTGGACAAAACCATGAGTTAAAAGGAACTCGGTGAGTTTAAAATTCCATTGCCTACTAGCTTGTTTCAAACCATATAATGATTTGTTTAACTTGCAAACAAGATTCGGAGATGACAAAGTAAGACCAAGAGGTGGCTCATATAAACATCCTCAAAGAGATCCCCATGAAGAAACGTGGTATTAACATCAAGTTGATGAAGAAACCATCCTTTAATGGAAGCAAGAGCTAATAAAGCCCTAACGGTAGTCAACTTTGCAACGGGAGCAAAGGTATCGGCATAATCTATACCCGCGGTTTGAGTATAACCTTTAGCCACTAAACGTGCTTTGTATCGTTCAATCGAACCATCCGCTTTATGCTTGATTTTATATACCCATTTACACCCAATGGGCTTTTTGTCCAAGGGTAAGGGAACTAAAGACCAAGTATTAGTTGTCTTTAAAGAATTTAATTCAGAGTCCATGGCCTCAACCCATTTGGGATTATTTATGGCCTCTTTATAAGTGTTGGGCTCGAAATCTGCTGAAATAGCTAAAATGGAACGACGATATTCATTCGATAATCTGTCCAAGGTTAAATGATTCTGAATCGGAAACTGAACGGTGGAAACATTATTGCAATAATAATCGTCAGGTGAACAAGGCCTTTTAGAACTGATATCCACACTACCTAAGTCCTGGACCTGAGTGTTATTCGAAATATTCTGACCCGAATTGTCCAAATTTTGGAGCTGGGTGGATTTCAGAGGAATTGGCTGCAGTGGAACTACATCATCTAAATCAGAACTGATGTCATCTGAAACTGTACTATCTGAATCAAAGAAGTCCTGGATATGAGAGTAATTCCTAGGATCAATCTGAAAGTCCTTTGGACATGAGAAAGGAAACAACGACTCGTAAAACACAACATCACGAGACACACTAACTTGGTTGGACACCAAATTATATAGAATGTACCCTTTGGTGTTATTAGGAAATCCCAAAAAAACACACGGGTTAGCTCGTAAATCAAACTTCAAACGTCCAGGTGTGACTAAAGTCATATAAGCCAGATATCCGAACACTTTAAGATGATCATAAGACACAGCAGTCCTGTTTAGCAAAGCTATGGGAGCCTGATTCTGAAGAACCAAGGAAGGTAATCTATTAATTAAATGAACTGCATGAAGGACAGCAAAACCCCAAAAATCAATGGGTAAGGAACACTGAAACAGTAAAGCACGAGACACAGCAAGTATATGCTGGTGCTTTCGTTCAACTCTCTCGTTCTGCTGGGAGGTATAGACACACGAGGTGTGATGAAAAATGCCCTTGGAAGCATAAAAACCCGGCATTTGAAATTCTAATCCGTTATCGGTTCTAACATTCTTAACACAGCAATCAAACTGAGTTTCTACCATACTGCAAAAATTGACAACCAGCTGTCGAGCCTCAGATTTAGACCTCATGAGATGAACCCACGTAAATCTGGTATGATCATCTACAATTGTGAGAAAGAATCTAAAACCATCTATAGTAGGAACGGAATAAGGACCCCAAATATTGATGTGAATCAAAGCAAACGCTGTTTTAGCATACGAAACACTGACAGGAAACTTCAATCTTTTCTGTTTAGCCAGAGGACAGACCTTACAATGAAACAAACTATTTCTTTTTTACTTAACCACATCAGGTAAGCTATCTAAAGCACTATGACCCAATCTATAGTGCCACAAATCAAAGAAAGTAGTAGAACCTGAGCTCACAGAACCTGCAATAGAATCTGGAATTCGTCTCTGAACTTGCTTGAACATATACAGCCCATGAAGCAGATCAGCTATGCCAATCTTCTGGGAAGTAGTCTTGGCCTGAAAAACACAACATTCAGGAGAAAAGACCGCATAACATGAGTTCTGAGCAGTGAGTTTTCCAACCAAAATCAGATTAAACTTGAATGATGGAATAACCAGAACTTCATGAATTGTAATGAATGGACTAAGATCAGCCGATCCAACATGAGTTACACAGACTTTGGAACCGTCGCGTAAACTCACAAACATGTTATTAACTAATCGAGATTTAGTTAACACAGACGCAGAGCAAGTTACATGATCAGTTGCTCCGGAATCAACAACCCAATCAAGGCTGGAACATGAGAACATAGAAAAGGCTGTGTAAACCCACTGTGTTTTTGAGCTCTCCTTGGTGTCTGAAATCCAAATTTTGGCCAACTCTGGCGAATTGGTCACTCCTCTTCCTGCAAACAATATATTCAACCCAAATAATACCCAAGAAAATATTTTTTTCGACTGTTTTCTATCATCCATACTCATCCGACTCGACACAAAATTCACAAAATGACTCAAAATAAATAAAAACTGACTCGATAAATTTAAAACGAACTCCAGCCCCCACGAAGCGCTCTTGCTTAACATCTTTGAGCCGGATGATACCTGGCTGGCGATTGATGAAGCGTAAAATAGTGATCAAATACTACCAAGCTAGAAGCAAGATAGATCGTATTCCACAGGGTTTCTTCCAATTGACTACTCAAAGAAGCTGACAATTTATTCATGTTTAAACACGTTGTGCGTGGTGTGAGTTCCACGACTTCTAATCTAATAAACAAGGAAATAAAAGACAGAAAAAGTAAAAAGGGTTGACTAACGAGAAGATAGACGAGCTTAGACTTCGAATCCCCCTTAGTTCGCCAGAGCATTGCAATCAGCAGATCAACGGATTTCAATTCTCGTTCAATCAATTCTAAGACACCACCATAACTCCTGACCCTTAGGTTTAAGACTGGCGAACGTTCTCTCTATCTGATCTAGCTACCAAGATTAATTAGCCGCCCGAGTACGGTCGCTTCTTGCGACGACTAAACTAACTGGTCGAATTACTAACCATTTATGAGTTACTCTTGCAGTGGATTAACCCTAACTGGTTCCTACGAAAGGCACGCTCCAATGAATAGGTTAATTGTTGATTTGGTGTTTTAAAGTGAGGTGAGCATTTGCTTCTATCCTCAGCTTAACAAGAATCTAATCTAGGTGATCAAGCCAGACAACAGACATAAACAATGAAGAACAAATCAAACATGAAAGAGAAACTGATTGAACTTTGAATCTAATCACAGCCGATCCGTGACCGCTTTAAACCCTGGGTCACTTAGGGTTCATCTAGTCTAAGCTCTACGAGTTTAGCTACTCATGTTCATAACGACAGAATCAAAGACAGAAACAGAGTTCATCATGAAAAGGAAGAACAGATAGAAACTGTAAAACCTAATTAAGACGACTCTGGCAAAGCTTCGCACTCTGGTAATCTTCAATCCTAGCTCCGAGTCTCCGAGGTGAAGGGATGGCGTCACGATCTCTTCCTGGCTCTTCGAACTCTCAATCTCTGCTCACTCGAACTCCTTAGGTCTGGAACTCGTGAAAGTTCTATTATGAAAAGGTATATCCTGTTTTGAGCCGCCGGTTAAGTATTTATACTTAACCCTATCAGCGCCGGATTTGGTCAGGATTTTTGGCGAAAACTTCAGGAGTTTTCGCCGAAAACTTCTGTGTAAAATGCTGGCTTCCGTCGACTGATCTCCTGTGAGTTTTATGTTTAGAGTTTTCGGCGAGAACTTTGACTTCTCGCCGAAACTTCTTCTTGTAAGCTCTACCGATTTCTTCTGGAGTTTTCGGCGAAAACCTCAGGTCTTTTCACCGAAAACTTATGTGTAAAACGGGGTAGGAAATGTGTTGACTTGATTGACTCCTTGGATCGATTCCGGTGCGGTTCCTCGAGGTTCCAATGCCTTAGACACGTCCTTGGCTACATTATTTAACGGCAAAAACCTGTGCTATCACGAAAACACTAGAAAACCATCAAATAGACCCGAAACGGGCCGAAGTAACACAAATGGCACGAGATAAAGCAGTTGAGTGAATATTCGCTATTCTACCCTAAAACCATGTCTTAAGCCAAGAAATGTTGCTTAAATGAGGCTGATAATCACATCAAATCGAGTGTCATCAGCGATCAAGAGACATCCCAACTCAGGATTTCTCTTAGGCTCGAGTCGGAGTTCATGAAATACAGCTTTGGGGATCCTCCGGTAAGTGTGAACTTCTTCCCGTTTGCGTGAATTAACTTGGTTCGTCCATCGGGAAGATGACCAAAATTTTCAAATGGCCCGAACAGTTCTTTTGAAGGAGCGTCCTTCTCTTTATTCTCCTTCTTTATCTCGCCAGGATCTTTAACTTCGATTCAGTGGGGGATTCCTTTGGCTCCTCCTTCTTTCTCGGCGTTTGTGCCCGCGGCTCATTCTTCAGGATAGGGATCTGTCCAACACCTGGCAAGCAGATTTCTGAAGAAACTCTAGATTTTTCATTAGTACTAGAGTTGACCGAAGCCAACTCCACAGTTTCAACAGATAAACAGTGCGCTTCTCCTCTTCTAGGGACTTGCATACCATCCTTGAGACAGAATGTCATGGTATCCTTGCCGACCCTTAATGTCAACGAGCCATTCGGGACATTGATGTTAATGTCGGTTGTTGCCATAAACGGTCGGCCAAGGAGAAGAGTGACATCTTCCCCTCAAGTATCCATCACAACATAGTCAGCAAGGATGGTAAAGGGGCCACAACGGACGATCACATCCTCTATTAATCCCCTAGGTAATTTTTTAGATTTATCAGCAAACACTAGATGCATACTAATCGGTTTCAACTTTCCTAGGTTTAATTTCTCATACAGGCAAGTAGGCATGACATTGATAGAAGCACCTAGATCAACTAAGCTACGGTCAACTTTAATACCATTGATGAAACAAGGTAAAGTAAAAGAACCGGGATCGGGACACTTAGCTGGGGGGGTATGGGTGTCATCTTGCTGTGGATAGCAGAGCATTCTTCCTCGAGTGAGACGGAAGATAGCTCTCCCTTCTTCTTGTTCTTCGCAAGATCCTTCGCGACTTTTCCAACCTCTGGTATCATCTGGATAGCATCGGTGATTGGTATCTTGATCTCTGCGTTCTTCATGACTGAATACCATCTCTCGTATTTGGTGTTGAGAGTCTTTAGCTTCATGGCCTTCGGATACTGAATCTGAGGCTGATATGGAGGAAGAGGTGGCGCAGGTGCTTGCTTTGTCAGGGGAGGTGGGGCAGTTACCTTCTCCTCTTCTTCTTTATCCTCCTTCTCGATCTCTGGCATGTCAATGGCTATAGCATCAAGAACCATGACCAGGTCGGGAGTTGTATGACCAGTCAATTGCTTCCCACTTCTTGTAGAGATCGCCTTAACGTGTTCAGTCTTTGAATTAGGCGAGTGCACAACCCTGGAGATAAAGCTAGCGATGTTGTTGAGTTGATCTTCCAACCTCTGAAATTAAGCTGATTGACCTTGATTCAAGGCGTCTTGAGTTTTGAATTTTTCTTCGTGGTTGTCCAGCCTTGTCAAGATCAGGTCGAGCTTCTTGTCTAAATCAACCTCCCAAGTGTTTCCCGTCGCAGATCTCTGGGGTTGTTGTCCTCCGGTGAATCCAGGAGGGCCTTGATAAATGTTATTCATGTACTGATTCTTGCGATTGCTGGAATTGTATGGAGGTCTCTCTTGGAAGCTTCCTTGTTGTTAAGGAGGTTGTCTGAACTGACGGTAATTGGAGTAGCCTCTTTGATTGTTAGTGAAGCCTTGATCAATAAAATTCACTTCCTCTATAGACCAGACATCTGCTGTACCAAAATTCTTCTTTATGTGTTTCTGTACTTCGATCTTGATCTGATCTTCAAGGCTTGGTCGGCTCTTAGCTGCTTCAAACTGTCTCTCCCAATTCCTAGACTTAGATGCACAGTTTGCAAAGTGAAGAAGAGCATCCTCTGGTGTGAGTGCAGTGCAGTCTCCTCCAGCTAATGAGTTAACCCATTTAGCCAATTCTTCGTTCATTCCTCGGGGCAAAGATCTCAGCCAGCTGTCTCTGCTTGAATCCATGATGAGGGCAGTCGTAGAGAAGCTCTTGGAACTTGCTCCAAGCATCATACAAGCTTACTCCTTCCTTCTGAACAAATCTGGCAATGTTGTCCTTGTAAGTTGTCGTTCTTGAAGGAGGAAAATATTCCTCTACGTCAGAATTTAGCGTCGTCGCTTATCGACCGACGCTAAACCCTTGGTCAAACGCGAGTCAAGGGTTTAGCGTCGGTTTCTAATCGACCGACGCTAAACTCTTCCCCTTCAAGTGACGCGAAAGAGCCTTTTTTTTGTAGTATACGAAATCTTGCGCCAGATTATCCCAATTTGTGTAGTGACCGGGTGGCTTGCTGTTAAGCCACCTCTTGGCGGCGCCTCGGAGTGAGAATGGGAAGGCTCATAAGCATAAGGTGTTCTTATCGAGATTCTCACTCTTAAAAGTCTCGCACGTGGAGAGGAAGTCGCCAAATGTGTGCATGGATTATCATGCGGCTTCCCTTCGAACTGAACATCCCTAGAGATCATTCTCATGAAGGGGATCTTGATCTCATAGTCAGGATCGTCCTCGTTGCGCGGCACAGCGATGCTAGACAGAACGCTAGTCGCACTCGATTTATTGTAATCCACCATTGTGCGTTGAGCAACCATTGCGGTAGGAGAAGGTGGTGGCGAATCTGAAATAATGGATGGAGCGGACGAAGATGAGGAGTTCTCCTTCAACTCCTCGATCTTAAAAGGGGTAGGAGGTGTAGGCGGAACGATTCTGACTTTCTTCGGAACTCGCGGTTGCTTTGGCGGAGCAGAACTACCCGGCTTAAACTGAGAACGAGTGAGCGGGCGGTTCATAAACCTGTAAAACAGCCTACAAGCAACAAAAGAAAACATAACCGGCGTAAAATTGAAGTGTGATGAAATATGACAGATGGAAAGGTAGAAGAATAAAATGTCAATTCTTCTTTCAAACAATTAGAAGAGTTCCCTGGCAACGGCGCCAATTTGATGACAAGTTTTTAGCGTGTCGTCAAATAACTAGCCTACAGAAGTAGACTAGATCGAATCTCTCCAGGTTTCTTCCAATTGACTACTCAAAGAAGTTGGCAAATTACTCAGGTTTAAACACAAGTTGTGCGTGGTGTGAGTTCCACGACTTCTAATCTAAAATTCAAGGGAATTGAAAAGGAAAATAAAAGCAGAAATATTAAAGGTTTGACTAACAAGAAGATAGACAAGCTTAGACTCGAATCCCCCTAAGATCACCAGAGCATTGGCAATCACAAGACCATCGGTTTTCAATTCTAATTCATTCAGTTCTCAGACACCACCATAAACCTTACCCTTAGGTTTAAGACTGGCGAACGTTCGCTCTATCCGATCTAACTACCACGATTAATTAACCGTCCGTGCGTTCACTTCTGCAAAGAAGAACTAACTGGTGCAATTGATTAAGTTTGGTGAGTTACTCTTGAAGCGATTAACCCTAACTGGTTCCTACGAAAGGCACACTCCAATGAATAGGTTAATTGGTTGAATTGATGTTCTAAAGTAAGGTGAACATTCGCTCTATCCTTATCTTAACAAGAGACTAATCTAGGTGATCAAGAAAGACAAGTTTAATGTTTTAAAGCAAGGAAGCTGTCTGGCGACTAACCCTAACTTAACACAAACCTAATCTAGACGATCAACCAGAAAAGAAACATAAAAAATGAATCTAATCTAGGCATCAGGTAGACAAGAAACGCATGAAACAATTAAGCACAAAACAACCACACAAGAGAAACTATCTGAACTTGAATCTAATTACCGCCAATCCGTAACCGCTTTAAAGCCCCGAGTCACTTAGGGTTCATCTAATCTAAAGCTCTACGAGTTTAGCTACTCATATTCAATACAAGAGAATCGAAGACAAACAAAGAATACATCTCAGGTAGGAAGAACAGAGAAGAACTGTAAAACCTAATTTGACGACTCCGTGAAGCTTCAGTCTCCTGAATCTTCAACTCCTAGCTCCGAGCTCTCCGAGATGGAAGGATGGCGTCACGATCTCTTCCCCGCTCTTTGAACTCTCTCTAACTCTCTAAGTCGTGGTTAATCTCTCAGAATCGAATCTCCTTAATTTGGCTTCGAAAAGTCTATTAATACCCCCAAAAACCCTTTCCTTGTTGGAAAAGGCTGAAATTTCTCGTCTGGGGAGCTTACACGGCGTGTAAGCTCTAAAACGCAGCACTTTGAGTTTTTCTTCAAATCCAGTCCGTTCCTTGTGGTTTGGCCTTCTTCCTTGGACCCAAATCACTTCAATGGGCCTAGAATCACATGTCACTCAATGCTCCACTCCCGGTTTGATTCCCCAACGTCGGTTATTAACTAAAATACATAAAAAACGTGCAAAACAACGTAAAACGGCCCTAAGGCCGAAAGGAGAATAAACTCACTTAAAATTACCCAAACGAGATAAAATCATCACGAAATGTCGCTTAAATGAGGCTGATAATCGCGTTAAATCGATTGTGCCACGACACCTGGAATGGTTGAGGAAAGCCTCGATTAGCGGGATTGTGCCACCACGCTTGGAATGGTTGAGGAAATCCTAGATGGCTAGGGTTTCTATGTGGCTCCTTCAACTTTTTACTGGGCTGCCGATGGGATCCATCTGGAGGCGATCTTCCCTAAAGTAGGGTTAACGAGTCGTTTGCCCTGTTGAATTCTAGCTATACTTATCAATGCAGTTGTCATGGGTCAGAATGGCTAGGCCTTGCTCATGAGTGGGCATGTTCATCCATCTCACTGTTGGCCGAGAATAGTGGGCCCATTCATTGGTTGTATGTATATAGTGGTGTTGCTTGGTCTAGAGAACAATGGTTACTATAGGGATAAGGTAGATCCATAGAGGCTTGAAATAAGGAATGGACATCGCTTCATGTTTTATTTGGTTGATGTTTTGAGGATTTTGTAATGGATTATGGATTTCATCAAGGGTTTTGTTGTGTTGGAAATTGGATTTTGGATTATGGAGACATCCGTTTTGGTTTCTTTATTGTTTGAGCGGACTGCAACTTCTACTCTTAGTCAACCATAGGTTCGACCATAACTAGTTATCAACAGAAACCTATTAACTAGTCCTAGTCGAAAATGCCACCAAAGTTTGGTCAACCACTAGAAAAGTAGCCCAAGTCTCGCAAAAAATTTCATCGAAACGGTCATCATTCACCGAAAAAGTCGATAGAGACCGACATCCAATTGTTGTACACTCACCAACCTATCATCGAAAATATTGAATTTTTAAAATAAAAATAAAAAATATATTAAATGTTCTAAATACCCCTAACAAACCATCACATTTCTCAAAAAATATATTAAATGTTCTAAATACCCCTAACAAACCATCACATTTCTCAAAAAAATAATTAGTGGTTGAGACAGAAATTGGACATTTTTAACTCTTTGACGCGAACAACCAAAACACTTAAAAAATGTTTGAAACTCTTATACACTTGATCTCTAAAGAGTCCAGCCACAGCCAAACAGCTACATTTGCCAAACAGACAGGAAGAAAAACCATTAACAGATGGAATCCTACTTGCATACCATCCTTAGCTAATACTAACCAACCTCATATCATACAACACCATCCCCTGTTGCTAACACAAAAGAACAGACTTCTTCTATTCTACCTCTGCATATGCATTACCTCTGATTCAAGTCAAAGGCTACCAAGAATAAGGCTTATAAGAATCAAGCTATACATCCACTTCACTGCCATACTCTTTGACGAGGATGAGGTCTTCGAGGATGAAGACGCCATTGCCGTACTGTTGCTACCAGCTTCCCTCTTGTTTGCACTGACAGAACACAAATATCCACATTGTAAATCAGATTCCCAACAATGACTTTATATATTAGCTTACTGTAATAGTTACAAAAAACTTACCCTGCTGTCATATATAGGCATTTGTCATAGCCTGAAACCACAAAGTGAACAATAAATTTATGGTTTAGAAAAGAATACTGCAAACATCTAGATTCATATTGAACAATTCAGATCAAAAATACATACTCGGATCCTTGTCAACTCTGACTCCTGTACCTCCAAAACTACAAGCAATATCAGTAGCTCCATTTTGCTGGTAGTAAACATTGAAAGCGTAAGATGCATGAGAAACTAGAGCATCTGGCTCAAAACAAGGTTGGCTAGGTAGAATAGGCGAACAATCCACATTCCCTGTACCACATGCCCAGTCAAGTGCATTCTGCAAGTCACGTTGAGTAGCATTACTCGAAGCAATGCACCAACTGGCTGTTGAGTTGAAGCTAGTTGTGCTGTTCGAGGTTGAAGGCAGCACATCAACAATGCTTGCACCTCTTCCAGTCAAATCTAGATTATAGACACTAGTCTGATCTGGATAAAACAAACCCCAGTTCCTTTCGGATTCCAACCCAGGCTTCCTGTTCTCATTGAACAATGAGAAGATGTAAGTATCCACAACCTCTCCTGGCTTTGCAGGAGAACCCGTGTTGTTAATGACATGGCGAACCAAGTTGGTATTGTATATCTGAGCATTATCAGGAGTTGCAGCTTTCTCTTTAGGGGATCCCTTGGATGGCCAGCCTGTCTCAGTGACCATAACCTTGATAGTTCTGAAGTTGAGAGCCATCAGGGCAAAATAAAGGGCATCAATCTGAGCATCAAACATATTAGTGTAGAGCAAACCAGTATTGGGGTCAATAACTTGAGAGGAAGATTGGAATATAGCATAATCCAAGGAAACATTATCTGGAGAGTCCCTGTAAGCATAGTAAGGGTAGATATCAATCATGAAAGGGGATTGGTTCTCAGCAAGGAATTCCAACATTGGTTTGAGGAAGGATGCATAGTTGCTGCTGAAGGCACCAGCAGAGGGCGGGAAGGAACGAGACAAGACTCCAAGAGAATGGGTTGTTGAGACCTTAATCTTCTTATGCAAACCAGCTTTTTTCAAGGATGTGAGGATGTTATGCATAGCAGGTACCACCAAGGAAGAAACATTGTTAGGTGAATCTGTAACTTCGGCACCAACAGTAATGTATGTTATCTTTGTAGCTGGGTAGTAAGGGAGTATGCTGTTCTTTAGCCATGTATCTGCATTGGACTGGAACTGGGAGAAGGGCAACAAATCGGAGTTTTGTTATACCAATCATGAGCTCGATTCCTGTGTTTGCAAATGCCTTGAGAACCTGGATATTAGCATCGTAAATCCTCACATATTTGATGTTATGCTGCTGTAGCAGCTGAACGGCCTTATCTGGTGTTGGAAGGTCGTCAGCATTTCTCCCATAACAAACTCCAACTATGCTTCCTCTACACACAACTGCAATACATGGAAACTTAGCATGAGAGCCTTTGGAGGAGGAGTAGGGCAATATACATATATACTACTAAACATGGAGCAAACAACTCTTGTTGCAGCTAACACGACTCTTGACTGAGGATGAACAAGTTCTTTCCTTTTATAATGCAATGCAATTGCATTGCTTAAGTAGTATAGTGTAGATAATAGAGATGCTGATTTCACACCAAACCCCTCCATCCAAATCCAATACAGCAAAATGCAAATGCAGAATAAGGAAAAGGCACACGAGAGCTGTTCCCCACATAGATCGTTATATCAAACTCACAGAAATCCAAACCTGAAAAGTTAACTAAACACAGTCGCATACAAAAGAATAAGTAAAAGCAAGACATCAAAGACAGAAGGAAAGAAGTTTCTTTATCGGACAAATTTCAGTCTCATATAGGCATAACAAATTTCAGTCTCTTGTAGGAAACAGCAAACTGTTCGAACTGATTTCAAGACATCAAAGTGAAGGAAGGCATGTTATTTTAGGCATGACATGGTAACATTTCAAAAGAGAGAGAAAATCACAGGTGGACTTTGGCACAGTAATGGAGTATTATTATTAGGCTGTCAAAGCAGTGAAAAATAGAATAATCATAGAGAAGAAACAGAAACAAAAATACAGAGATGTTGCTAGTTGCTGCTATAAATATTAAAATACTTAATAATCCCAGCTGTCCACAACTAGAAACCAGAGTTCACTAAAAGGTAGCAAATGCAGACAAAAAAACAGAGTTCATCATCAGATTTTCATAATCACAAACCCAGAAAACAGAAATATTTGAAAGACAAAAAAATGAAAAAAATTTAGTGGATAGTTAAAAGAAGAAAATCTTAGCAGAGACATTGAGAAACAAAAAACAGTGAAGAGGGGAGGAAGAGATAAAAGAGACATTGTGTATTACCAGAAACTGAGAACAGGAAAGAGAAGGCGAAAATGAGAAGCTTGAATCGTTCTCCTCCCCTTGCCATCTCTGTAACTAGTGTTTTCTTTCTTTCTTTCTCTCTGGTGTTGCTGTTGTAGCTCTCCAGTAAGATCAATGTATGCCTCTGCTGCAGTTACCAACAAAAGTTGTTTATTTATTTATTAATGAGTAAAGTGTGAGGAGGACAGGAGGAGACACAGACCAACGTCTCTTTCTCTCTCTATTTCTCTGTGTTATCAATCGGTATATGGGTCAGAGGAAAAAGGGTTTTCTCCTTGGAGAACGAGAGACAGTGGTACTAACCAAGAGAGAGAGAGGGAGGAGTAGAAGACTAGAGAAGAGTGGAGCAGTGGCAATTGAAATAGTGGGTTATGTCCAGACAGAGACAGAGACAGAGACAGAGTCAGGGTCGGACCAGACCAGATTTCTAGAACCTCTCTCCCCTTTTATTCATCTTCTTCGTTAAATATATTATTTTTTATTATTATTATTATTATTATTTTTAGTAATATATTCGTCCCTCAATTCTCGAGAATAAGTATGTTTGTTATATGAAAATAAATTACAACTTGAACAATCATGTATGGTAAATTGCTTTCTTTAACAAATAATCAATTCTCTGTTTTGAGCATTAGTTCTCTGTTTTGAGCACTTCTTCTCCTTTGTGGAGCTCTTTCTTTCTATTCTCTTCCTTCCTCTTTTTCTAGCTTCTTCATGACAGAACAACAACATATCTCTGATCTTATTAAGAATACTGCGGTGATGAGTTGTGAGGAACCACTACTCATGCTTCACAGGGAACAGGGCCTTAGTGGTTCTTTCTCTAGTAAATCTTTGGTTGGTAGGTTTATTAGCCATAGACCCTGTTCTATTACTGCTATCAAGAATAATTCTTTACGGTTTTGGCATCTGAAGGGTGATTTGCGTGTTCAAACTTTGTCTGGCCACAACATGTTTCTATTCAACTTCTTTGAAGAAGATGACAAGATTCATATACTGTCAGGCAGTCCATGGTCATTGTTACAATCTCACTTGGTTCTCAGCAGTTGGGAAAGCTATAAATCTCCACAAGAAGTGCAGATTATTTCTACTTCAGCTTGGGTTCGGGTTCTAGGCTTAACTCCGGATCTCAGGGGTGATGATAATATAGCTCTTATTGCAAGTCTGTTTAAGAGTCTTATTGCAGTTGATGAAGATGGACGTCAATCAGATCAATGGAGCAGCTATCTTAGGCTTTATCTTGAATTATTTATTGATAAGACTTTGCCTACTGGGTTTCAGTATCCAGGTGATCATGGTCAGTTGAACAAAATAGAGTTTATTTATGAAAATATCCCAGATTTCTGTTACTGCTGTGGTGTTATGGGTCACACGATTTCTTACTGTGACTTGAGGACTGCAAACTCTGAGTTTTTCACTACTCATCAAACGCGCTATGGTAGCCATATGAGAATTGAGGTTCCTAGGAAAGCTGAAGGTATTCGTCAATATGGGAAGCATTCACCAGCCAGTTCAGATAAGGCTAAATCTCACACTGCTGGTTCATCTTCTTCAAATCTTCACTCAGTCAATTCTCCATCGAAAGGTTTTGAGGCGGCAAGACATGAGTCATCAACTACTTTTCCCTCATGTTCAGGAAACCCTTCAGCATTACAGTTGTCCCCTACTTTAACAGCTCCTGCTGCACCTATTTCAAGAAACTTTCCAGCTCATGGTACTTTGTCTTGTACGGCAGGAATTTCATCAGGTTTGCCTTTCAGAAAGGCAACTGCTGACCTGTTTGCTCCTTTTTGGATTGGCTACCAAAGTCCAGAATTCATACACAACTTAGGTTTCTCACATCTCTGCATGCCAAATAACACTTCCATATTACAAGCTTTGGCTCAATATTATTGTGGTCTTACTACTTCAGAGGTGGATAGAATACCTATCCCAGTTCTGGTTTATTCTCTTCTTGAGTTAAAGAATGAGTCCATCTCCAATATCATTGACTCTCTTCATCCTGGACATCCAAGCTTCATTCCTGCTACCATGGATTCATTTGATTCAGCTCTTCCTTATATGAAACCAAACAGAAAATGTTGGGAGAATCTTTGTGGTTTTGTAGCTGATCCTGAATTAATCCAGTCAGTTAAGAAGAGAAGAATAACTGAAGTTTTATTTGTTTCTTCTTCTGATATTCAACCAAGTAGGGTGTTGCCTAGTAACCAGCCATTGACTATCTCTCAGCTTCCAAGACTTCAGTCTATTGCTCATGGTACTATGGACACTGATTTAGAAGACAGTTCAGATCACTCTCCTCAGGCCTTGGTGGCAGCCTCAATGCCACCAAGTTCCAAGTGATTATTAGCTGGAAATGCAGAGGTATGGGACAAACCTCTGCAATTCAATACTTACAGAATTTAATCTGTAAAATTTGTCCCTCCATAGTATTTCTAATGGAGACTAAGCAAGATAGAAGTACTATGGATTGTATAAGAAGAAGGTTGAAATTTCCAAACTCTTTCTATTTGGATCCTGAAGGGCTTTCTGGTGGTTTAGCTCTATGGTGGGTTCAGGACTTAAATCTTACAATCATCAATGCTTCAAAAAACTTTATTGATGTCCACTGTTCTGATAGAGTTAGTTTTGATATCAGCTTTGTCTATGGAGCTCAAGAAGGGAGCATAGAGAGGCTGTCTGGAGAGAGATTTTTAATAATCATGAAGCTTCTCCTAATTATCCTCTGTGTATGATTGGAGACTTCAATGCTATCTGCTGTGCTTCTGAGAAAGAAGGATCTAACCCGCCTGATCAATCACTATGAGGAACTTCAATGCTTTCATTCAAGATTTGAATCTTATGGAAGTTCATTCTGAAGGACCATGTTTTACATGGTCTAATAATAATACAGTTGGAGGCCTGGTTAGACAACGATTAGATCGTGTTCTTTGCAATAATGTCTGGCTTGACTTATTTCCTAAAGCAAAGTATCATGTTCATCCAATTTCACAATCAGATCATGCTCCTTTGGCTCTGGATTTAGATCCTACTATCAAGTCTTCTAGAAGAAGTTTCAAATATGAAGAAAGCTGGCTTCTGGAATCCAGTTATTTATCTCAGGTGGAAATGAATTGGCATCAAGAACTTTCTTCCACTGTTAATTTAAGTAACTGTGCAGCAGCTTTATCTTCTTGGAAAAAAGAAGTTATTGGTAATAATGGTTCATGGATTTCACAACTTCTTCATGAGTTGGAGGTTCTGTCAAAGCTTTCTTCTACTCCACTTGTTCTTCAGAAAATTGCTTCTATTAATGAGGAACTATCAAGAAGATGGGCTATTCAGGAGTCTTATTGGTCACAACGTTCAAGAAATCAATGGCTACAACTTGGAGATCAAAATACAGGATTTTTCCATCGTTCAACCTTATTGAGAAGAAGTAGAAATAATATTTCTGCTCTTCAATTAAGGGATGGAACTTGGATTTCTACAAAACCTGATCTCTCAGCACACATTGTTGATTTCTATGGCAGATTATTCAGTGAAGATTTAAAGGTCATAGACTTCTCCTTTTTGCAATCTTTGCCAACAAAAGTTGACCATTACATGAATACTCATTTGATCAGACCTTTTACAGACGCAGAAATTAAGAATGTTGTTTTCCAGATGGAGCCTTCAAAGGCACCTGGACCTGATAGATTTCCAGGAAGGTTCTTCCAGGTTCATTGGAGTCTTATTTCTGCTACATTTTGTTCTGAGGTACGGTCCTTCTTTGATAGCAATCAGATTCAGGATTCTTGGAATGATACTTTCATTGCTCTTATTCCTAAGGTTAAGCATCCTGAAAATTTATCTCAGTTCAGACCTATAGGACTTGCAAATTTCATAATGAAAGTTATTTCCAAGATTCTTACAGCTCGGCTTAAGCCTTACATTTCTCATATTATCTCAGAATTACAGTCTGCTTTTACTGGAAATCGATGTATTCAAGACAATGTTATTGTAGTCCATGAGGTAGTGCATAAGTTGAGAACAAGGAAGAAGGGGAACAAGTTTGATTTCTTATTCAAAGTTGATATGCTGAAGGCTTTTGATAGGGCTTCTTGGGAGTTCTTATTTGCAACTCTTGCAGCTGTTGGTTTTCATCAAATTTGGATTGATTGGATAAGAACTTTAATTACTTCTGTCAGATTTAATGTTTTTCTCAATGGCTCTCCAATAGAATGGTTTAAACCTACTAGAGGTCTGAGACAGGGGGATCCTATGTCTCCTTACCTGTTCATCTTGATCTCTAATGTGCTTTCATTCATGATTCAGCAGTCCATTGATCAAGGAAGAATGAAAGGCATTCGTCTTAATAAGTTCTGTCCTGCATCATATTCTATTTGCTGATGACACAGTCATCTTTGGAGCAGCCACTATTCCAGAAGTAATGCAAATTCAGCAGTTACTCAATAGATACTGCTATGTATCTGGCCAGGCTATCAATACAGCTAAGTCATCTATTCTATTCTCTTCAAATACTCCTGAGGATAGCAAAAACAGAATAGCTAATGTGTTTGGTGTTGATATTACCATTCCCATGGGGAATTATCTTGGAGTTCCAGCTGAATGGGGTGCTACTAAAAAGCAAACTTTTCAATACATGCTTGACAGATTAACTGCAAAAGCTCAATCTTGGCAGTCCAATTTTCTGACACATGCAGGCAGATCAGTAATGATCAAGTCAGTCCTTCAAGCCTTGCCATCTTATCTTTTCTCCTGCTTTCTGTTGCCTAAACATATTCTCAGAAGAATGGATCAGGTGATAGTCAATTTCTGGTGGTCAGGGAATGTGTCAAGTGCAAAGCTCCATTGGCTTCCAGCAACTGTTCTAAGGAAATCAGTTTCAGAAGGAGGTCTGGGATTTAGAAGTTTTAATGACTTCAATTTAGCTTTTCTAGCTAAGTTGGCCTGGAAAATCATTACAAATCCAGACTCCTTATGGTCTCAACTTCTGAAAGGTCTTTATTTTCCTCATTCCAGCTTCTTACAAGTTGCAAGACATCATAAATCCTCTTGGATTTGGTCTGGAATTATGGAAGGAAGAAAGGCACTACTATATGGTCTTCGAAAAAAACATAGGTGATGGTAATGACACTTCCATACTTGATGCCTGGATTCCTGAAGCACCTCAGTTCAAAGCTTCTTGTTCAGTAACCTTTGCCAATATGAGAGTATCTGATTTTATCATCAATCCTCAAAGAGTGTGGAATGTTGATAAATTAAGAGCAGCTTTCTCTCATGAGGTAGTCAAACAAATTCTCTTAATACCTTTAGGCCCTGAAGGTTACTCTGATAAGTTTGTTTGGCATCTGGAATCAACTGGAAAGTTCTCAATCAGATCTTGTTACAGGTTTCTGCGTTCTATTGCTGAGCCTCAGAATCAACCGGTTGATGATAGTTCCAGGAAGTTATGGAAGTGGTTGTGGCACTTAAATCTGCCACCAAAGATACAGTTTTTCCTTTGGCGTGTATGCAGGAATGCACTGCCAACTAAACTAAGTTTATTTTGGAGAAATTGTGGTTCTTCCTCATTCTGTGTCACTTGCAATGCTGAAGAAGAATCTGTGGAACATCTTCTCTTCCATTGTGCTGTAAGCAGATCCTTTTGGCAGCTGGTTTGTCCAACTATTCAATGTCCACCAATTCATGATTCAATAAGAAGTTGGTTTATTGGCATTGCTTCTTCTGTTTCCAGCATTACAACAACTGAAATTGGTTTCACAGCCTGGTATATTTGGAAGATGAGGAATGAGGTTGTATTTTGAAATATTAGTCCATCATTGCTGGATTTGGCTAGCAGGAGAAATTCAGACCTGCAACGATGGAGTTCAAGAGTTTTAATTGACAGGTCAGTTTCCAGTTCATTTTCAAATCCAATAACAGATACTCTAGTTCCAACAACCTACTCACAAAAGGTTGTGTGTGATGGTGCATTTAAGGCATCTATCCAGAAGGGGGCGTACTGGTTATTGTTTATAACTCTGAGGGTTATGTTGTTAATGGACGAGCTGGAACACTGAATTGTGTAGAACCTATCTGTGCAGAAGCAAAGGCTATTTGTGTTGCTGTTGATCTGGTTAAATCGATCCCTTCTAGAACTATGGTGCTAACAGATAGTTTGATACTGTCAAATGCTTTAGCAGGTAATGATGAAGATTGGCCTTGGTAGGTATCAGCTATTCTAGCACTTATTAGAAGACTTCTTTTCTGGAATCAACAAGTTCAAGTTTGTTATTCGCCAAGGTCTACAGTACAGACAGCACACAAAATTGCAGTGCAAGCAAGAGATGGATCTTTAGCAGCAGATTGGCTTTCCACTTTGTAGCTTACTCTGTATATTAGTTTAGTCTTATTCTGTTTGTTTTTCTTACTCTCGAGCCTTCTGCAGTCCTTTTGGTTTTTTTTTTGTATTTTGGGGGGTGCTAGTGCAATAATACATAACAACTTCATCAAAAAAAAAATTATGTTTGTTCAATTTTTTTAGGGTGTTGCCTCTTACTCTTGTTTGCCAACAATTTTTTTTTTTTGATAACCAAGTGATTTCATTAATCACGAGCACCGCCAAAAGAATAGAGTTCTAGTCAAAAGACTCTACACAGCAAACTTCATTACAGGCCGAAAAACAGCCAAACTGAGGAAAACACAAAAGCCTCCATGGAAATTACAGTAGTTCCAACCAATTTATGGGGAGACAATTGTCTCTTGCCATTTTTGCAATTCGGTCCGCTTCACTGATAACCTGACGATTAACCCATTTGACATGAATATTCGACTTGGCTGCAAGATTTTGTTTAATCTGGGCAATAAACCCAGCCACTTCCCAAGGCCATTCTTCATAATGGTCATCCAAAGCAGAGACAATAGTCTTGTTATCAGTAAGAATGAGTGTATTACCATGATCCGAAGTTGCTAACTGCACTGCCTCAAGGACTGCGAGGGCTTCTGCGCATATGGGTGCTCTGCAAAAAAAGCTTCGAGCACTGCCATCCACCACTCTGCCCTCGAGATCATATATTATGACCCCGTAAGCCCCGTACTGGATGTCAGCTTTGAAAGTGCCATCGCACATGATTGTTCTCTGAACAATCATAGGGGTTTGGGTGGTAGGAGGAATCTGCAGAGTCGGAGTAGGGGTCCGTCGCTCTTCATCAACACGGGCTCTATGTATATTCCACTCGTTCAGTTCCGCCCTATACCGAAAGATCATCAAATCTAACCGATTCTCAATTCCCTCAAAAATAGCTTTGTTCCGGCTCTTCCAAACCGTCCACATCAAGTAGCAAATGTCAAACATTGTCTCATGAGGGCTGATCTCTTTCAATCTTTTCAGCCAATCTTGCATACTTTCTCCAGCCTGAAGCAGAGGTACATGTGGGAGCATCTGATTCCATAGGTTTGGAGCCTGATTGCAGTAAAAGAAAATATACTCTTGGGTCTCTGCGTGCCTTTTGCAAACTTGACAAATGTCCGTAGGAGCACAATTTCTCTTAGCAAGGTTCACCTTTGTAGCCATCGCATTATGACTAAGACGCCATAAGAAGACCTTTAGTTTCGATGGCAATGACATTTTCCATAGCCATTTCCAAAACATACCCTGCGAGTTGTTTGGTCCATTCCCAACCTGATTCCCTTGTGTTTTGATGATCCTGTAGCAGGTATGAAAATTTTGGATGAGGGTCTTGGGTGGGAAAATTTTAGTGTGTCACAGGCTGCCAACAATTTTTTTGTGTGTTGGCCTTTTTTTGGGTCCACCGCGACGAGACAGGCCTCTATGCTGGCCGATTTAATTTATGGTTGGGGGAGCATTTGTGCATGGCCCTTGTGTTAGTTGCGTCAGCTCCTTTCTCCTGTTATTTTATTCATTTTCTCATTTCCAGCTATTTAATTAATTGGGCGTATACGCTTTTGGTTAACAGGCGGGAAAATTTTGGATGAGGGTCTTGGGTGGGAAAATTTTAGCAAAAGGTATTGGGCGGAAAATGGAATAGTCGATATATTTTTCAGCCAAAGGCTTTAGGTTGGTTTAGGTATTGTTTGGGTAAAGAGGAAATATAGTTAAAAATATAATTTTCTTCATCCCTCTCCAAGGTGGTACTTTTGATCCTTAACCCAGCTTCCTAACAGTGGACTGGAACAATCCCGACGAGATCATCAATTTCACGGTCAATGTAGAAGACTTAAGCTTTGGGGAACTGTTATTAATGCAAGGCTTAGGGTTTCAAAATAGTAATGTGGTCGATGAAGGAGGGTGGTTTTGCAAGGGAACCCATCGAAGTAGATGGAATGGATGCACCGGGTGTGTCTCCCCAAGAAACCATCGAAATCCAAGAGGATGAATGGTGAACCTAAGATCGTTGTTCGGGTTCAAACAAATAACTACTAAGCTAAGAAAAAGCTAGGGTAGATCGTATTCCAGGGGTTTTCGAAGATTGACTACTTTAAAACTGGCAAAATACTCGAATGCAAGCAAGTTGTGCGTGGTGTGAGTTCCACGACTTCTAAATCTACGAAATGCGGATAAATTAAAAATTAAACTAAAGCAGATTGGGAATTAGGGTTTGAAAACAAGGATGACAGACGAACTTAGACTTTGAATCCCCCTTCGTTCCCCAGAGCATTGGCAATCAACAGATCAGCTGATTTCGATTCTCATTCAATCAATTACTAAGACACCACCATAACTCCTTACCCTTAGGTTCAAGACCGGTGAACGTTCGCTCTATCCGTTCTAACTACCAAGATTAACTAGCCGCCCGGGTACGGTCGCCTCTCGCAACGACTTAATTAACTGGTGTAATTACTAATGATTAATGAGTTACTCTTGCAGTGAATTAACCCTAACCAGTTCCTACGAAAGGCACACTCCAATTATAAGGTTAATTGTTCAATTTGAAGTTCTAAAGTAAGGCGAGCGTTCGCTTCTATCCTTAGCTTAACCAGAATCTAATCTAGGTGATCAATCCAGACAAGAAACATTAACAATGAAGAACAAATCAAACATGAATGAGAAACTGATTGAATTTCGAATCTAATCACCGCCGATCCGTGACCGCTTTAAAGCCCTGGGTCACTTAGGGTTCATCTTTAGATTAACTAGCATTACCTGTCCACAATGTTCTATTTATTCTGACAATATTCATGTCGTATCTCTTGCGTATCTATAATGTATCTCTTCCACGCTCACTAAGTGATTTGTTTGGTGCAATATGTTGTTCCATAACTCTTTTGTGGGATTCAACAACCACCACCAAGGAGTGATATTCAGGGCCGCCCTCTTGTACGTTGAGACAATACCGTCATTCGTCTGGTTGTTCAAGGAGTTCCTAAGATGCATGAATGGGAAGGCTCCAGAGACCATTTACAGATCCAGACAGCGTCGCATGGCAGCAACAATCAAGGAAGTCCTCTCGAAGTCGTTCCATGGGCTATGCACCTTCCACATTCTTCAAAACGCCAAGAGGAACTTTAGCACCTTGTTCACTCAAGATTTTGTCAAGAAATTCCTTCTGATTTGTTATGACGTGGACAATGAACAAGAGTTTGATGACGTGTGGAAGGTGATAATTCGTGAATATTTTCCTTCCTACGGTCCGACCGACCACCAATGGTGCAAGTACATTTGACGATTCCAGGAGCAGTGGTCGTCTGCATGGCTTAGGAACCATTACACTGCCGGTATGGTGTCCACTCAGCTGGTTGAGTATACCAATGCAGTGCTTCGGGGTTTCCTACAGTCGGACCACAACCTGGTGGTGTTTTTCCCACATTTTGACCGGTACGTTACTAATTCTTTATTGGAAATGTACCAGACCGGTACACAATGCATACTACATAGGAATTTATCAATAATAGTGATGACACTCGATTTGACGTGATTATCAGCCTCATTTAAGCGACATTTCCTTGCTTAAGACATGGTTTTTAGGGTAGAATAACGAATATTCAATCAATTGCCCTATCTCGTGCCATTTGTGTTACTTTGGCCCGTTTAGGGTTTATTTGATGGTTTTCTAGTGTTTTTATGATAGCACAGGTTTTTGCCGTCAAATAAAGTAGCCAAGGACGTGTCTAAGGCGTTGGAACATCGAGGAATCGCACCGGAATCGATCCAAGGAGCCAACCAAGTCAAACAAATTCCTGCCCCGGTTTACAAAGGAGTTTTCGCCGAAAATCCCTTAGTATTTTCGGCGAAAATGCAAGCACAAATCCACTGATGTCAACTGAAGGATGTTTTCGGCGAAAACACTAAGTTTTTGCCGAAAACTGTTGAACCGAAAACCACAGAAGAAACAGCCGGCGGTCATCCCATTTTGTGAAGGAATTTTCGGCAAAAATTCCTTACTATTTTCGCCAAAAATGTCAGGCAAAATCCGGCGGAATTAGGGTTAAGTATAAATACTTAACCGCGGCCCAAAAGGGATATACCTGATAATATCAATCATAATTTCCAGACCTAGGAGTGAGAGAGAGAGTTTAGAGAGTTCAAAGAATCGTGGAGAGATCGTGACGCCATCCCTTCACCTCGGAGACTCGGAGCTTGGATTGAAGATTACCGGAGATTGAAGATTCACGGATTCGTCAAATTAGGTTTTACAGTTCTTCTTTGTTCTTCCTACCTGAGATGTATTCCTTGTTTGTTTTCGATTCTCTTGTTCCTAATATGAGTAGCTAAACTCGTAGAGCTTAGATTAGATGAACCCTAAGTGACCCAGGGCTTTAAAGCGGTCACGGATCGGCGGTGATTAGATTCAAAGTTCAATCAGTTTCTCTTTGCATGGTTGTTTTGTTCTTGATTGTTTATGTTTCTTTTCTGATTGATCGCCTAGATTAGGTTTGTGTTGAATTAGGGTTTGTCGCCAGACAGCTTCTCTGCTTTAAACATTAAAACTTGTCTTTCCTGATCACCTAGCTTAGATTCTTGTTAAGCTGAGGATAGAAGCGAACGCTCGCCTCACTTTAGAACATCAATTCAACCAATTAACCTTATAATTGGAGTGTGCCTTTCGTAGGAACCGATTAGGGTTAATCCACTGCAAGAGTAACTCATAAATCATTAGTAATTGCACCAGTTAAGTTAAGTCGTTACGAGAGGCGACCGTACCCGAGCGACTAATTAATCTTGGTAGTTAGAACGGATAGAGCGAACGTTCGCCGGTCTTAAACCTAAGGGTCAGGAGTTATGGTGGTGTATAGAAATTGATTGAACGAGAATTGAAATCCGCTGATCTGTTGATTGCTGTTGCCTTGGTGATCTAAGGGGGATTCGAAATCTAAGCTTGTCTGTCGTCTGTCTTAACCATCCAATCATTCTGTCGTTCAATTTCATTTTAATTTTCTTGCATCTTAGTCTAGAAGTCGTGGAACTCACACCACAACGTGTTCAAACTTGGATAAATTGCCAGCTTCTTTGAGTAGTCAATTAGAAGAAACCCTGTGGAATACGATCTGCTTAGCTTTCTAGCTTGGTAGTATTTGATCACTGTTCTGCAGCTCATCAAATAGCAATACTTGTAATTCTACTGCAAGATGGTGCGCAGCAGGAGAGAGTCTAAGAACCAAGAGGAATTTAAGGCCAGGAATTCAAAGTCGTGGGTTGCGTTTGAATACAGCAACATCATGCAGAGGTGTACACCCCCAAGATATTTGTGATGTTCAAAGAACAATATGCACGAATACAAGAGTACAACATCGACACGGTGGGGAAAACCATGGCAGTAACCGTCATCACAGTCACCGTCTACAAACCCGATGGTACTGAAAAGCTCGACGGCAGGGTTGTGACTGTTAGCACCTATACGTGGGAGATATCGTGCATATGTAAGTATTGGGACACAATGAGGTTGCTATGCCGACACTGCTTTCTAGTGATGTCCGTGCAAGGTACTTGTGGTCATGCGACTTTTAGGGGCTTGCATGAGAGGTACATAAGGAAGTGGTGGACCCGGCTTGCTCGGTCTGGATTTTGCCATGTCATGGTTGGCATACCCCAAAGCATATCTCAGTTGGAGGAGGAACGGTACATTACCCTGCACGCTCATTTTGGTGCGATGGTGAGGATTTCATATCGGGAGGAGATATTGTGTTGTCTGCTGAGCAAGCACGCAGAGATGTTGGTCACGTATGCTAACCGGGGCGTAGAGGAGCTAACTAACCTCCTCTAAAATGACTTCACCATACACGTGTCGTCTAGCAGTGATGGATGTGCCAATCAATCACCAATGCAGGCACCAACAGGCGTCGTTCCTCCAGCAACTCAGCAGCATGCAAGAACCAATCCTAGTGTACAAACTCAGCCAGCATCAAGCACAAATCCTTCTGCCTCTCATCCAGATACCGGAGAGCCATCAAGGAGGCCAAAGATTGCTGTGAAGTTTCTGCGGATGCCAAAGCCGAGTAAGAACACAGAGAGGTACAAGGTGAACACTGAAATCCGCAAGAGCAAAGAAAAAAATAAATGCAAGAAGGCAGCAGCACGGGAACAGGCGTTACGTGCACTGGCAGAGGAGAGGGCAGCTTAAAAGTTGATTGTTTCATTCCCAGTGAGCATAGCTAACCCGCTGGACGTGTCCCCTTTCTTGTGCTCTCAGTAGAGTGGAGTTATTGACGAATGAAGTCAAGTTCCCCAAGGTCTCCATCCATCCCAAGACCATTCAAGAGCTAAGAATTCCTTTTTCTCATAGTTTCTTGTTTAGGAGTAGTTGTCTTCTTCTCTCTTCCATGGCACACTAGACCTAGGGTTGGGGCAAGGGGTGATTCAATGGGTGTAAGGGAAACCATGGGGTGTAATTGAGTGGATGGGTTGTGAATGCAAGACGAAAACTCCTCTAATGTTTATGCAAGTTTTTCTAGTGCCAATTTAATTCTCTTCTTGTGTTTGGATGTTGATTGTGAGATATGCATCTTTGTAGCCTTGAGTGTTGGGTGTTTGGGTTTTAATTCGTTCGATGCTTGTTAGGATCCTGAGATAGAGGCTTGTGTACTGAGTGAGAGTAGTTGCATGTAGATTAGTCTTTCTTAGGTGAATTACTCACTTAGGCATTTCATCGAACATGTGGCGTGCATGATTGTTTTCTCAAGTTTGCCAATTGAGAGTGGTTAGCTTGCCTTGCTTTGATGTGTGCGGTTAGGAGCTCATTAGAGAGCCTAGGTTAACATTCTTTGAAGTGGTAGAAGGATTAGAATTGTGTAAGTCTTTCATGAACTCCCCCAATTACTCGGTTTCCCACATCCTATAGTGGCCCACAAGCCTATTGATGATCCTTGCTTTCCCCTCCCGTTCATTTCCTATGAATCTTCCTTCGTTGATCGCTTTTGTGACTTTCACCCTGTGTCGTTCTCTTATTCTCCATGCTCTTTGAGCCCCGTTGACTTGTCCCTTCAACACTTTTGTTCTTTGTTTTGTTGAAGTGCTGTTTCGTTGTTGTCCCACCCTTAGATACCACTCTTTCCAACTCTGAGTAAACTTCATTGAGGGGACCCTCACCCTTCGCCCCGATCAACGCCACATGTTCGATGAAATACCTAGGTAAAAGAACACCTAAAGTAGAACTAACAACATGTAACTTCTGTCACTATGCACATGTAGGTAGGCAAACACAACCTAAACCTGAATCCTAACATTTAGGCCAATAAAATATTAAGTATAAGTATGTAAATAAACTATATATTCTCATGCTTCTTCTAAGTTATTGTTGATGACCGAACGAAGAAGAAGATGACCTTTGAAAAGCTGAGACAACAAAATGAGGGTGAAAAATAATTAGATCTGACACGTTTTATGATTTAATAATAAAATCTAAATGAATTAACCAATAATCTCACCATAAAAATCCATAAAATTTAATTCTTAGTCCTAACCCAAAAGGGAATTAGAATTTAACTTTTACTTAGAAAATGAAATCGTAAAATACAAGAAAAATAGTTAATTCAATAAGATTATAAAATTTTAATCGAGATTTTACATGATTCCATGACTCATAAATTTTAAGTGGATTCATAATCGTCAGTCACAAAAACTTCATAAAATCGTGATTTTAAGATCAAAATCATCTAATATACATATAACACACATTTAGTACAAATAGAATATAGATGACATAGATGAGAACAAATATCATATAACATAATGCATACATATACCATATACTAGGGGATGAAAACATACATATATCATGCATAAAACATATATAATACATGTATAGTACATCAATATGTGAGACACAATTAAGCAACAATATACAACATAAGAATGTGAGACACAATTAAACAACATAAGAATCTAGAGCAGGTATAATTTGAGGTTTTTCCAAACCTAATAGAACTGTGGTTTTTTAATAAGGACAAAAGTTTGAATGAAAGATCAAGTTTTGGATGAGATTTTTGGTTTCTTCTAAGTGCAACAAAGCTCATAGCAATGAAGAAACACATAAAATTGAGTTTAGAACAATTATGAATGAGAAGAATGATGAAAACCTTGAGACCTTTAATTTTTTTGATGAATTTTGATGGTGAAGTTTGGGTCATAAAAAGAGATAATGTGTGAATAAGAGAAGCAAGTTAAAGAGAGGAAAGTAAGTGAAACTTTTATTGCATGACTTTAAAATTGGGAGAGATAAGAACTTTGCTTTTTTCTAAACATCAAATTGAATTTGAATTTCAAAATGAAAAAAAAAAAACACTTCAATGTCACCAAATATTCGGTTATTACCAACATACGCCTATTGTATATATTTCAGACGTCACAACCTATTGAGATTCAAGTTCGCGTGACAAACCATTAATTTTCGAACGTTTCCATTTGTATCTATTAGTGTGAGCTAGCAAGTACCCATGTGGATCAATTACCGCACCTCCAATTGATCCACATGGACTAATTGTCTGGATTATTTTACGACGTAAACCCTCAACCCCGTCGTCAGCAACAAGACAATCCCCTTTCTTCTATTGACGATGAAAGGGTCGTGCCCGTTGTCTATTGATCGCACCGTCACCACCGTCTCCTCCCCGTTGTTCACCACAATCTCCGAGTACGATACTGACTCATTGCTTGCCATTACTATTCTAAAATCCCTAATTATAACCTCGTCCTAGTTGTCCCTAACCCGGTACCCATCTCCACCTTCAAAACAGTCAGATTTAGCTCAGATCTCGTCTTCTTTGACGATGAACCGCATCACGAACATTCTTAGATGCTTCGACATCCTCCACGCGTATGACAGCGCTTCACGATCGTCCAAACCACCGAAGAATAGCACGCCACGTTATTCGAGAACTGATTCATTGCTGCCATCCTAGATCCAGCCCCACTGAGACCTCGATCCACCAAGATCCCGGCGGAGTAGGGCACGTGCGACAGAACATTCTGATTCACCAGCCGGAACGCTGGATTCATCGCCTCCATGCCTCCTTCCACCGTCTGCTGCTTGTGAAATAGAACAATCATAATCGCCACTATCCTCCACGAGATTGCATATATCCTCGTGCATCGCCGGGTACGGAGAAATCGTAGTTAGAGGCTAGAAGGTGACAAATCTGGTGTCGTGCTACTCGTAATTCTCGAAGGCATTGATGATGCGGTCTAATTGCGCCTGCGTCCGATTCACCATCAATTACCCCGACTTGCGCGTGTTGTGCATGATTAGCATCGCGGAGGAGCGTCCAATCAGCTCTACAAGGTGGAGGACGTAGATGTAGAGAGGAGATTTCTTGCTATGGTAGGAAGCTTCTAGAATATCGATGATCGTCAGGGCGTTTCACATTGTGTGGATGCAGACGAGGGCCCGTAGCTCAAAATCCGACCGAGAGAGCTCGATCGTCCTTTGCTTGTAAGGTATGAACTTCCTCGTCGACCAGTACACTATTGTGACGATCGACGTGATCGTCGTTGTTATTGCTAGGGTTGTGATCACCATCATTACAAATGATTCGTTGTCGAGTACCTGTAAGATAATTAGGACATTAGTTAATTAGTAAATGAGTTGGGGAGGAGGTCGACAGATGGTTTACAACGGTGAAGGTGGAGGAAGAGGAGTGGTGACATTGTGGAGAGAGAGAGTGGAAATGAGATTTTGGATTCATGTGTAATTAAAATAATGGTGTGAGATGTCACATGTGCGGCAATTGATCCACATGGACATACTTGTCAACTCATACTAACATATACTGATAGAAACGTTCAAAAATTAATGAAGTGATACGGAAAAACTCAAAACTTAAAAAGTTCTGACTCCTGAAACATAGGCAATAGATATATATACTCGGTAATAACTGAATAGTTGGGAACATCAAAGAGTTTTTTTTTTTTTTGCCTATGAAAATAACTAAATTGAAATATTATCTAAAGTTCCCTAAGTTACCCTCGCTCAACTCCATCGTCTAATCGAACTAACCACCAAAGAGAGTTGTGGGTTGTTGGATAAGCTCTCAACATGTCACAAAGAGGATTGACTCTACATGTACAAGGTTCAGCGGCCACATTTTTAGCAATTGTCATCTCAGTTTACAAAATTACCTCCGTTTCTGTCAGATTGTTCGGTCATTACAGCATATTTGAGTACAATACAACAACCAGATACATTCTGTGTTGAGTATCTTGGATCTTAGCAAGCGCTTGTCTCAGGTATTTGCCCGGTAACAGGTCCAGAGACACCAGAGACCTTCAGGGATGCAAACAGACAAGACAACCTGGCTATCATCGGCCTTGACTTCATTCTGGGTATGATTGCCACTTCCTTACCAGTACGACTATAGTCTGACGGGCTATTGTAGCCTTCAAGATCAGCTCTCGTAATGAGAACTTCATCCCCTGAGGGAGACAATGTGGTAGTAGAGAACTGGCGTCTGCTGAATTCTTCAACAGCCTGATTATTTTATAAGAAAGACATGTAAACTGACAGCAGAACCATAACAATAAACCCATTCCTCATAACTACAGAAAGACAAATAAATAACCCATTGCACAACTTCTCTTGATGATCAGCCTCTTAACATGTTTATTCTAGAAAAAAAAAACTGATCAACACACCTCCCACTGTGATGGAGCTAGCAATACTCGAGGTCTTCTAGACCTCACATAATCAAGGGCGGCCACTGGTGTCATCTGCTTATATTTTACCTATAAGATACAGCACAAATGCACACGGAAACATCAAAACAGACCAGTAATCAAGAACATACCATTAACCACAGATGTAAACAAAAAAGTGTAGAGAATAACGTGATTTATTCTCTTCCCTAATTTACAGTTAGTATCTTAGTTATTAGTATCTGTAAATATAGTAAGATATTAGCTGTAGAAGTCTAAACTAGGAAGGTCTCTCATTAAGACCCCTCTATATATATGTAATTCCTAGTCTGTTAATAATAAGTACAACGAGGCTGATTCTCCTCGATTGACCTAAAACTACATGGTATCAGAACCTTCTCTGACCTAATTCTAACGCTGCTGAAAAATCTGTTCTCAGCTGGTTCTTCTTCTTCTGAAATCAAGCAAACTGTTCGTCCAAAGCAATGACAACAAAATCGGGTATGAGTGTGTCGAGCAGTGTTGTGATTGGTCTCGAGTAACCATGACACCTGCAACAACCGACTACTCTGGAATCCTCACCACACATAGGTTGGATGGGAAGAGCTATCTCCAATGGTCTAAAACCGTGGAGATGCATATCACAGGACTAAGCATACTAGGAATGTTTATCCTGGATCGAGTTACAAGCCTACTCAACCATTTGCTATTATCCACAACGATATTTGGGGTCCCACGCGTGTTAAGAACATTAGTGGGGCTAGATGGTTTGTCACATTTATTGATGAGCATACTAGGCTCACGTGGACGTTCTTAATGAAAGAAAAATCTGAAACAGCTGATATATACAAAGAATTCTACAGTATGGTTCTGAACACAATTCCATACCAAAGTTCAAGTACTAAAAACAGACAATGCGCATGATTATTTCAACTCAATGTTGGGTTCATTTTTAGCTCAACAAGGTATCATGCACTATAGTTCCTATGTTGATACCCCTCAGCAAAACGGAATTTCTGAGAAGAAGAATAGACATCTCTTGGAAACAACAAGAGCTCTGTTATTTACAAAGAACGTGCCCAAATACCTATGGGGGGAAGCTGTTCTCACAACCACGTATCTGATTAACCGACTTCCAAGTCGTGTTCTAAATTACCAAACACCAAAGGATCTCCTGGTGTTTGCTTATCCACATGTCCAGGCGTATCTATCAGATCTTGAACCTAGAGTGTTTGGATGTTTGGCATTTGTTCATGTTCAATAACATCAAAGAACTAAGCTTCACCTCGTGCCCAAAAGTGTGTTCATTGGTTATGTGTCAAGACAAAAAGGGTACAAGTGTTATTCTCCAATAACAAGAAAGATATTCACTACTACGGATGTCACTTTTTTTAGAACCATTCGTATTACAATTCTGACTTCCAGGGGGAGAAGGTTCAGCCAGAAGCTCAAAATTGGGAGAATTTGATTGCTCTCGATGACATAACAATGCAAGATGTCACAACAAATACTCCTACATCAATTGGACAAAGTGCAGTGCAGCAGACAGAAACGTTCCTGATATTCATAGAGTATATCAGAGGAGGAGAAGAGCTGGAAGTGATCCAACTAAAAATAATCCAAACACAAATCCTGGTACTAGAAATCATGTACCACCAACTGAAACACAAATCCGGGTGGCGGGTTATAGTTGAAAATTCAGAACCTCCAACTGAAACAGTTGAAGAGGTCGTAGATGAATCCACAACTGTTGCAAATGATCTGGATTGGCCGATTGCTATGAGAAAAGGAACCCGAGAGTGTACCCGACATCCTATTCAGAGGTACGTTCACTATGGACGCCTTTATCCAGAGTTTAATGCCCTCACTACACACTTAGATACTGAGCCTAGGAATATTGTTGAAGCTATGCAAATTCCCGAATGGAAACAAGCTGTACAGGAAGAAATTGCAGCGTTGGAGAGAAATAAAACATGGACGATTGTTCCTTTACCACCTGGGAAGAGAAAGGTTGATTGTAAATGGATTTTCACTACCAAGTACAACTCAGATGGGAGTGTAGAGAGGTACAAAGCCAAATTAGTGGCAAGGGGATTTACACAATCATTTGGAATAGATTACCAAGAGACATTTGCTCCGATTGCAAAGTTAAATATTGTTCGGATCTTATTGTCCTTGGCAGTAAACGAAGACTAGCCATTATTCCAGATGGATGTCAAGAATGCATTCTTGAATGGGAACTTGACAGAAGAGGTATATATGAATATACTAGAGGGAGTAGGGGTGGAAATTGGGAGGGAATGAGAGGACCCATTCCCATATTTCCAAAATCCCAATTCCCAATTCCCAAATTAAGGCTCCCATTCCCAATCCCAAATTTAATTTGAGAAGTTTTATTCGGGAACGGGAATTCTAATTTGGGAATCGGGATCCCAAATTCCCAAATTCAAATTAACACATGAAATTTTTTAAAATTTGGCCAAAGTCACCGAATTTTCATCTACGTCGCCAGAATTTTTCCGCCGCCGGATTACTGTCACCACCGCGAAACTTTTGCCAACAAATTTCTATTGTCGTACTTTCCAAAATGTCGCCAAACTTCTGCCGCTGGATTTCCGTCAACACCACCAAACTTTCGCCGCCATATTTTTGTCGTTGGACATTCGCAGATGTCGTCAAACTTCCGCCGCCAAATTTTCATGAATGTATTGTCGCCAAAATTTTGCCGCCAAATTTCCATTGATGTCGCCGTACTTTCTACGCCGCCATACTTCCATCACCACCGCCAAAGTTTCGCCGCCGAATTTCCTTCGTTAGAATTTAGCAATGTCGCCAAACATCCGCCGCCGAATTTCTGTCGACGTCACCAAATTTTTGCTATTGGAATTTTGTCACCACCGCCAAACTTTCGCCACAGATTTTTGTCATTGGACTTCCGTAGATGGCGTCAAAATTTTGCTGACGAATTTTCATCGACGTCGCTTGAATTTTTTCGTCAAATTTCCATTGCGGTCGCCGTACATTCTCCACCGCCTGTCACCACCACTAAACTTCGCCGCCAAAATTCCGCAAATGTCGCCGAATAATTTTCATCGATGTCGCCGGAATTCCGCCATCAAATTCCATCTACGTTGCCGGACTTTCTCCGCCATCATATTTTTGTCGTCGGACATTCGCAAATGTCGCCGAACTTCCGTCGCTGAATCTCCATCTATGTCACCAGAATTCCGCCGCCATATTTTCATCGACGTCACCAGAATTTCTTCACCGCCAGATTTTCGCCGATATCGAAAAATTTTAGCGATAATACCCTAAACCCTAATTGGTGGAATTCAATAGCAAAATTTTGACGGCATAATCCCAAATGTTAAAAGGATTTTGGCGGTATATCCTGACAATTGAATTATGCAAGTGTAATTTATGGCGACATATTTTTTTTTTTCAAACTTTACCAGCAAAAAGTTTGACGGATTAAGTCCCAAACAAATTGTTCTTACGGGTTAGACTCTGTTTGATGGGTTAGTTTGGTATTTGGGCTTTCCCAAACCCAAACTTAATTTCTCATTCCCATTTCTTAATCCCAAACCCAATTTTCAATTTTTATTTTGGTACATGGGTTCCCAATTTCCTAAATAATTTGGGAATTTAAATTTGGGAATGGGAATTCCCTAATCCCGATCCCAAACTTCCACCCCTAAGAGGGAGTCAACCATGATAAAGGGTCAAACTCTGTGTGTAAGCTGATCAAGTCCTTATATGGACTCAAACAGTCCCCAAGGGCTTGGTTCGAGAAGTTTTCCAAGACTGTGATCTCCAATGGGTATCATCACTGTCAAACTGATGATACAATGTTTGTGAGACACGGAGATACTAGAAGGATTTCTATCTTGATTGTCTATGTTAACGACATCATTATCACAGAAAATGATAATGAGGAAATCAAGAAGTTGAAGTCAAGATTGAGCACTGAGTTCGAACTAAAGGACCTAGGAGAAATGAAGTACTTCCTCGGTATGGAAACAGCACGTTCCAGTAAAGGAATGCTAATATCCCAAAGGAAGTATGTCATGGATCTACTACATGAGACTGGAATGTTAGGCTGTAAACCCGCAGATACCCCAATGCAGCCAAACATTCAGTTCAGTAGAAAGCAGGTGAAATTGACAGACAAAGGGAGATATCAGCAACTAGTAGGGAAACTAATCTATCTCTCACACACACGGCCAGATATCGCATTAGTTGTAAGTGTAGTGAGTTAGTTTATGAACGAGCCTACAGAAGAACATCTTACAGTAGTCACCCATATACTCAGGTACCTGAAGAAGACACCAGGACTTGGGCTTACGTTCAGGAAGAATACCAGAAGATCAGTTGAGTTATTTACTGATGCTAGTTGGGCAAGTGAAGTCACATCCAGAACAGGGACGAATCCAAGATTGAATCATGCACCGAGCCGAAATTGAAGGAAAGATTTTCAAGTCGTGACAACAAATTTGAATAACATAAAAAGTCTTCAATTTAATACCTACAACTTCAATTATACACTTCTAATTATGAACGGGCTATTAATATTTGAATTTTAATTAATTAAAATGGAAACTAAGCCTAAAATTAATCCACGATTGAGTTGAACTAATACAACACTGAGCCAATATTCGAAAATACACTTAGAGTTTTAATTACAATAGTTGAAAAGGAAATAATTAAAAAAAATCAAAGAAAAAGAAAAAAATTATATGAAAGTTCATCGGGGAAGGAAAAGGATTGAAATGAAGCCATTTTTAAGGATTAAATTATAATTACGTAGGTTTTAGACTTTTAGCTTTAAAGTTAGAGGAAAAATAAATAAAATAAAAAGACATTACAATGACAAGGTTCGAACCTGAAACCTCTTGGAATTAATCTAACAACCTAACCATTATACCATATGCCAATTCTTGACTTTGTAGGGGCCATGGCTCCCCTACTAGTGAACATAGCTCCCTGAGTATATACTCGATTTTCAAGGACGTGACCGAAAGGGGCTCACCCGAGCACCGCCCTAGATCCGCCCCTGATCCAGAAGGTCTACAACGGGTTACTGCTCACACGTATGGGGTAACCTAGTGACCTGGAGAAGTAAGAAACAATCTGTAGTTGCTAGGAGCAGTGCAGAGGCAGAATACAAGGCACTGGCCCTTGGTATACAAGAAGCTATGTGGATTCAGCGAGTTCTATAAGAGCTAAATCTACCTGGAGAAGACGTTCATATGTTCAGTGATAGTCATGCTGCCCTAAGTATTGTCAAGAACCCTGTCCATCACGATCGAACAAAACATGTCGAGATAGACAGGCATTTCATAACAGAAAAAGTCGAACAAAGAATTGTTGACGTCAGCTATGTATGTGCCATCAAGACAACAAACATCAAACGTCTTCACCAAGGCACTATCACAGGAATTACTGGAACATTTCAAGTCCAAGCTTGGCCTCTACTATTTCTATACCAAGCTTGAGGGGGAGTGTAGAGAATAACGTGATTTATTCTCTTCCCTAATTTACGGTTATTATCTTAGTTATTAGTATCTGTAAATATAGTAAGTTATTAGCTATTGAAGTCTAAACTAGGAAGGTCTCTCATCAAGACCCTCTATATATATGTAATTCCTAGTCTGTTAATAATAAGTACAACGAGGCTAATTCTCCTCGATTGACCTAAACCTACAAAAAGATATTACAAGGCCTCACCAAATAACAAAGCACAATGGTAGTGCTCCGTCCACGGCCAGCTTTACAGTGAACATAGGTAGTTCTACAACACAATGCATTCCCTAAAAGGTAAAAGAGGATATGTCAATTAAACACGACATAATCAAACAGTCGGGCAGATGAAAAGATGCTTCAGCAAAACTCACGATGGATGAAGTCCACTGCCTGGCCAATATCTGCAGATGATGGGGCAAAGAGATAATCCCTTGTGGGAATTACAAGATGGTCAATCCCATGGACCTGCAACCACTCACTCACAACAGTAAGGAAGGCATGTGAAATTCTACAATTAGTTATCTACTAGTAAACTGACGGTGCTTCCCAGCAAAAACACACAAACGCTCTTTCCCTTAGTTTCTTTAGCACAAGTGTTATCGGATGACTAGTCAAACATCAATTATGCTCGAACGTACATGAGTTCTTACTGTGTGTTCTTAAAAAGAGTTGCTTTGGAAACAAACTACCACCAGCCTGTACCAGATACAAAATTGAATGATACCAAACAGCCACGATAGAAGAACACAACCACAACTGAAGTTAGTGCGAGGTAGATAACCCACATGATACAAGGATGACGGGACAAGAGTCTCGTATGGTTCATTGAGCGTAATGACCCCACCAACACCAAGCTTCTTTAACCGGGGAACATCCTTCGGAAACGGGACAGCACCGAGTAGTAGATACTGCAATAAACGCCATGAAAACGATACTGTTGTCATAACAGGAACAGAATCAACTGCCAGTTTCACATATAGAACTATTAGTTCCAACCAAGAATGTCAATCCTCGGAAGTAGGGTGATACCAACTCAAGTTGATGCAAGGACCACTGATTTTAAGAATCCAGAAAACAGATTTAGAATTACAAGTTTCTCATAAGAGCAAAGAACTTTAACATCTTCGTTATTGTGATTTCTTTCAACAGCAAAAATCGATATAGGCCAAAAAGAGAATGGGAAGCTAATTCTAAAAGAAAGAAGATCTGTCAATCGATTGCACGATTGAAGAACAAAAGAGAGGGGGGGGGGGGGGGGGGGGGGGGGGGGGAGAGGAAAATAAACCTGGTCAACTTCGTCCCACCATCGGAACTCGGCCTGAATTTTGTTCCTAAACACATTATAGAAAAGCGTGGGGTAAAAAAGAACCCGAGCACCCACTCCAACCAGCGCTCTCTTGGCGTCACCCCTAACCATCTGCAGTTGCTTCTGCTTTTCGTAAACGCTGCCATCTTCTCTACACTGAAGATCGCACTCCAGATCGTCCAACTCTTCAATCTTCATCTCTCTGTCAGACACAAATCTACCCTACTTCAAACCAAGGGCAAAAGAAAATGGCGAAGTCCTCAGGAGCTCAAGCAGGGATTCGAAGCATTCGCATCATGGAAAGGAAGACATGGAATTTTTTTACCGAGAATCGCGCTGGAAGCAGGTAGGGCATCAATGGAAAACGGATCCCGTTCCAACCTTTCAGGGGTTGGAACTTTGAAGCGTTCGAATCGAACCCATTAGATGGGAGGGTATTTTGATTAAACTCCGGCGTTGACCAAAATACGGCTATTTCAACTTCCGGCACGGTAGGAACCAGGCGTCAGCACTGCGGCTCTTCTCCTTCCTCAGCGATGACGACCCATCGACGACGAAGCTTCATTTCGGCGAGTTTCCTTGCCGGCGGTGGGAGAACGGAAAAACTCCTGTCGACATACCGTTAAATTTTAACATAATCAACAACACCTACATAAATAAAAAATTTCATAACGAATGGTGCAATTTATAAGACAAATGATATCATTAATGTGAATGGTACAATTTAAATACGAATGGTACCAAAACATATGAATGGTACGATTTAACCACGAATGGTACATTACAAAAAAAATGATATCATTAATATGAATGGTACAATATCATTACGAATGGTATAGAAACAAATGAATGGTACAATTTAGCCATGAATGGTACATTTTAAAAAAAATACAACATACGAATGGTACAATTTAACTACGAATGGTACCGAAACATATGAATGGTACAATTTAACCACGAATGGTACATTACTAAAAAATGATATCATTAATATGAATGGTACAATTTCATTACGAATGATACATAAACATATGAATAGTACAATTTAGCCACGAATGGTACATTTTAAAAAATACATAATACAATTAATATGAATGGTACAATTACACAACGGATGGTACCACATCAATAAACGGTGAAATCATATCGATCACAAAAGTATGCAAAGACTGCAATTCATAAATCAGTGATATCAACAACAAAAAACATCATGATTTGAATTAAAATTAAACGACAAGCATCGTGTTACTAACATTCGTCATCAACTTCATGAATATTACTCTGTTCGATCAACAAATGATCTTCCTTATTGGCTACATGTTCATCAACAAATGGTTCATTCAAATCAAAATCATGAAGAACGCCATTCTTGTTTGAATCCATTTCATGAGAGATTGAAAAAAATTAAAAAAAACAAGTTGAGAAAGCAAAGTTTTGAAAAACAGTGTTGTCTTTAGAAAAAAAAAACCCAAAACCACAAATAACCGCCCACTACTACGTTTGTGGATTTATAATAAATATAAATTATTTTTTAATTACTATACATTTACCGATATGCCCTTTGGTACATTTAGTACCATTCGATTATGGTTATTACGGTTACAAATCCAACGGTCCAAATTCGAGTTTTTAAATAAGAAATATCAAGGATTTCTCACCTTAAAATCTCCCCCAATTTGAGACCAGCTTATCATCATGGAAGAAAAAAATCTTTAATTTTATAAAATTAGTAACTTTAATCTAACATTTGAAACTGCAAGAGTGCAAGAGTTTGATTTTATAGTAGGGTAGCAGTGGATTTCTATAAAAAGTTGCTTAGTGAAAATACTAAGGTATATATTCAAGCTCTTCATACTCTTGTTAAGTTTAGGTTAACTGATGCGCAAGCTGATGAACTTAGCAAGCCTATTAGCCCTGAGAAAATTAGAAGTGCTCTATTTGCCATCCCTAATAAGAAAACCCCTGGCCCAGATGGGTTTAATGCTATGTTTTCCAAGGATAGTAGGTTCATTGTTGGTAATGATGTTATAGACGCTATCTTGAGCTTCTTTGATAGAGTTTATATGCCAAAGTATGTGAACTATGTTGCTCTGACCCTTATCCCAAAGAAGAAGAATGTTGAGGATATAAGACGATATAGACCTATTTCTCTTTGCAATGTGATTTACAAAGTTGTCTCTAAGGTTATTGCGAATCGGTTGGCAGGGGTCCTTCCCTCTCTCATTAGTATGAATTAAACTGCCTTCATTAAGGGGAGGTATAGGGATGGAATCTGTATGGCTCATGAACTCCTTAGTAACTATAAGAAGAAGGATGTCTCTCCGAGATGTGCCATTCAGATAGACTTAATGAAAGAGTTTGATTCGGTAGAATGGACCTTTATCTTGGACGTGATCAAAACCATGAACTTCCCTGCGATTTATGTTTCTTGGATCCATGCCTGCTTCAGGAGCGCTATGATCTCTGTGAATGTCAAAGGTACGTTAAGTGGCTATTTCAAGGCTAAGAGAGGTTTTAGGCAGGGGGGACCCTGTGTCACCTTATCTATTTGGGTTGTCTATGGAGGTTTTGAGTTTGATAGAACAGTCAGAGAAGGGACTTTTCATATTCATCCGCAATCCAAAGGGGTCTCCTTAACTCACCTTAGCTTTGCAGATGACCTGCTTGTCTTCACAAAGGAAAATTGTGGTGCTGTCAAAGTGGTTACTGATGTTCTGAAGGAATTTTGGCAGTTTTCTGGGCTCCAATTCAACCCAGACAAGTGCCAAATCTATCTAACTGGGGTGTCTAATGTTGCTGCAGAATGTATAGTGAGGGGTTCTAGTTTCTACAAGGGTGATCTTCCCTTTCGCTACTTGGGGGTGCCAATGACCTCTAGGAAACTTTGAAGATGTGATTGCACGATGCTTCTGGATAAAATTACAAAGAGGATCATTGACTGGAAATAAAAAAAGCTTTCCTATGCAGGTAGGGTACAACTCATAAACTCAGTTGTTCAGGGTGTGCTTCAGTATTGGATGGGAACTTTTCTTTTGCCTTCCAAACTTATTAAAGATGTTGAGACACTTTGTAACCAGTTCCTTTGGGGCAAGCCGGAGGGGGCAGAGCAAAGATGCTTGGAACTTCATAGCAGCCCCTAAAACAGAAGGAGGAATTGGCATAAGGGATATGAGGAGTTGGAACATTGCTAACGTTTTAAGGCACGTTTGGCAGGTTTTATTGAAAGTTGGTTCGATCTGGGTTGCCTAGATCCATTATTATAGAATCAAGTGCAGGGATTTCTGGCATTTAACATCCGTAGCAGGGTCTTGGCACTGGAGGAGACTACTCAAACTCAAGAGTTGGATGCAGGTGCACACTACTGTCGATGATGATGGTGAGTATCTATGGGATGGAATCTATATGCCTCGCTTCCGGCTGAAAATAGTTTGGGATACTATCCGTCCAAGGAATGTGGAGGTGAGCTGGTATAAATGTGTCTGGTCTGGGTTCTCAATCCCTCGACAGTCATTCATAGCTTGTTTGATCCTGACTAATAGAATCACTATGAGGGATAAGGTGAGAGCGTGGGATCCTCTTCTCGATGCAGAATGTGTCTTGTGCGAAGAGGAGTAGGAGTGCAGAGAGCATATCTTTATTGATTTCAAGTATGTGAAGGAGATTAATGGGTGCTTCTTCCTAGATATGGCTGGTTGTTCCTTTGGGGAGGTGATTGGCAGAGTCTGTATGCTGGGAGATGATGGATGTGCCAATGCTAAGAAACTCCTTTGGAGGGCTATGATTTCAAGAATTTGGAAAGAGAGGTGCAACATAATTTTTGGTGCCCATCTCCATAAGAATGTGGTTGAATCAGTGAAGTCTATTCGGAATGAGGTGTGTGCTTTTGCTATAGGACATCCAAATCGTAGTAGTATAATTCGAGTAGTATAGGCAAAAATCCTTGTTTTGTGTTTTTGTTTCTTCCTTGTATTGTCATTCCTTGTTTTTGGTGAATACAAAAGTTCAATTCATAAAAAAACTGCAAGAGTAGAATGTGAATTATAAAGATGTCTACCACACTCAGCTAGTTACTAGCCAGCTGATGGACACTGTTTTCCATCAACCGTCGGTTGCCGACCATCAGCATTTTCAATTGATGATACCTAGACCTTAAATTAATATTGGAAAACAGTAATGCACCTTGTAACTAATCGAAGAGATCATCAATCCTTGTAAGAGGATAAAATTATTGTCACCTTGTTCAACCTTTGGTAATCAATGCACGTTCTCATCGATCCATCATTCTTCTTAACAAACAATAATGGTGCTCCTCATGGGGAAATACTTGGATGGATGAAACCTTTATCCAAAAATCTTGCAACTTCTCTTTCAACTCTGTTGGTGCCATCAAGTAAGGTGGAATTGAAATGAGAGTTGTTCCAAGTACAAGTTCAATATTGAACTCAACTTCTCGTTCAATCGGTGCTCCTTGCAACTCCTCAAAAACAATAAGCAAATTCTCTTGTTGCCGACACACCCTCCAACTTCTCTTCCTGCTCAACTTCCACTTGCACTAGAATCATTTCACACCCTCCTTGATCAGATCAAGGCAAAGGCTTGCATCGTCGAGATCACTCCCATTGGCGCCAAATCCCTCTTTCGTACACCCTTGAACACAACTTGTCCCCCCTTTCACTCGAAAGAGGATCTCCTGTCTTTTGAAATCCAATATCGTTTCATGCTTTGTCAACCAATCCATGCCCAAAATGACATCTAATTCATTGAACAAGAGTACGAGCATATCGGTTGGTAACCCCGCTTCTTCTACTACCACCTTGCAATCCTTCACCCAATCCCGGTTCCCACGATTCTACCTGTGGTTGGACCAAAATTGAGTATTAAGAACGATAACTGAGAATCAAAAGAGAAAATTTTAAATAAAATAGATTTATTGAAATAAACACTTTACAAATGGGACCATGATTTCAAATACAACAAGCCACAACCGGTCAAATCTCAATAACAACAAAAGTTATATACTACATCAAAATCCCCAAAATTCGTCAACTAGAATAAAGAATACAAGTCCACCTTCGATCATCAAGCTTCGTTCTTGAATCAACCATCACAACCACTTCACGATCTAGCCACAAACAACCCAATTTTAGTTGCGAGAGAAGAACTAAGAGGGGGTCATTTTCCTATTGAAACTAAGTGAATCCACTAGGTTTAACTATGCACCGAAACTACCTAGTGAGTATCCTAGACTACCACACTGTAATACAACAATGAGATCCATACCTACATCTAGTTCATTTTAACTGCCTAGTAATGTAGTGCTAGGTGATCAACTAGAGTTGCCTTTACCAGTACCCAGTGATGCAATTCCCCAAACAACCATCTCAACATAATCCCACAATCTCCATGTAACATCCCCGCCCAACCGAACGACTTGGAACTCGAGTTCGGGTTATCGAGGCATTGAAACCAATGTTCTTGAGGTCCCATCAAAGTCAGGGACGTTCACATTTATGTCGGGTTGAGGTTACATTCGAGCATGATGTACAATGGGAACAACACGCCATGTAGTTCTACTACACGTCGTGTGTCTTCAAGGTACACGCCGTGTATCTGTGATATACAGCCGCACTTTAATTCTTGGAAACCTCGGCCGAGAAGTGCTTTTAAAACCACACGGTTATGTAGTCATGAAACACGCCTGTTGTTTGACCTGCATATAAAAGGAGGAGTTTTGACGGATTTCTACAACTTCAATCTCTCTCTTTCTTCCCAAAAATCCTTTTGGTGAACCAAGGTTGCTCCAGCTTCAAACCTTGATTCTGGGAACTACGAGTATCCGATCAAGGTGTCATTTCTTCCTGTGGTTTCCTGGCGATGAGGAGAAGAGATCACTACTCTTGGTTTCTGTGTTTATTTGCTAAGTGTTGTCGGTGAGGAAGGGGAAAAGTTACGTTTTTAAAGAAGGGGGCATTCGTCCAGGATTCTAGAAGTCGTTTAGAGCCTCGTCTAGGTGAGGGCTTAGCGTTGATACGATGAGATGAGTAACATGAGGAGTTGTAATCTGACCTAGATGAAATTAGGGATTTTGCATGAAAATGAAAGAGAGTAAAATGGGATGACTGCTTTGTGATTGTCTATTGGTTGATTGTAATGCCTTGTTGTGTGTCTCGGGATTATGAAAAAATGAATTAACTAATGAATCTGAGTTAGAAATGAGTGATAGGGTGAATCAGGGTTCTGTGGTATTTATACATATATATGTCGTGGTCAATTGAGGTTGCAGGAGAATGGTCTTGCCAATGTGGGATCGTCCTAAGAAGGATGAGCAGGTGGGTAACCCTAAAGTTGCGACATGGCTACCTCTCCCCTTGTTGTTGCATGTGGGGTGGCCGACAAGCTAGCTGTTTATCCTTGTTATGGTTATAAACATGTGAATTGTTGATAGTGATAGATTGTGGGAAATGGATGAATGGTGATGATGTTATTGATGTTCGTCATGAATGATGATGGGAACTGTACTATGGATCATGAATTGTGAGTTGGAATAAGATGATTGATATGATTGTAAACTGATAGAACCTGAATGAGTCCACACTGCCCACCTGTGATATGATGAGTCCGATCTACGTTGGGTAGATCACCTTGGTCGGATACCAAGTATTAGTTTCGAGTTCAGTCTACATGGGTGGATCACCTTGGTCAAATACCAATGATTAGTTGGTAACTGGTGAACCTGTCGTTGAGGGTTCAGCCAAATAAAAACTACTAATGCTAAGAAAAGCGTATAGCAGATCGTATTCAACTCGAGGTTTCTTCTAATCGACTACTTTGAAGAAGCTGGCAAATTACTCAGGTTAAAACACGTTGTGCGTGGTGTGAGTTCCACGACTTCTCATCTATTAAGCAAAGGAAAACAAAAGACAGAAAGATTAAAAGATTGACTAACGGGAAGATAGACGAGCTTAGACTTTGAATCCCCCTTCGTTCCCCAAAGCATTGGCAATCGACAGATCAGCGGTTTTCAGTTCTAATTCAATCGGTTTCTATACACCACCATAACTCCTTACCCTTAGGTTTAAGACCGACGAACGTTCGCTCTATCCGTTCTAACTACCAAGATTAACTAGCCGCCCGGGTACGGTCGCCTCTCGCAACGACTTAATTAACTGGTGTAATTACTAGTGATTTATGAGTTACTCTTGAAGCGGATTAACCCTAACTGGTTCCTACGAAAGGCATGCTCCAATTATAAGGTTAATTGTTCAATTCGATGTTCTAAAGTAAGGCGAGCGTTCGCTTCTATCCTTAGCTTAACAAGAATCTAATCTAGGGGATCAATCCAGACAAGAAACATGAACAATGAAGAACGAATCAAACATGCAAAGAGAAACTGATTGAACTTCGAATCTAATTACCGCCGATCCATGACCGCTTTAAAGCCCTGGGTCACTTAGGGTTCATCTAATCTAAGCTTTACAAGTTCAGTTACTCATATCAGATACAAGAGAATCGAAAGCAATCAAGGAATACATCTCAGGTAGGAAGAACAGAGAAGAACTGCAAAACCTAATTTGACGAATCTGTGAAGCTTCAATCTCCGGGATCTTCAACTTTAAGCTCCGAGTTCTCCGAGGTGGAAGGATGGCGTCACAATCTCTCCACGGATCTTCGAACTCTCTAAACTCTATCTATCGACCCTAGAGTCGGCTGACTCTCAAAAGTCTGATTTGTGAAAATATGAATAATGAATTGTTTGTCTGTGTAAATTTTTCCTCTTTTCTTCTGCCGGCTGCTTCTTTAAATAGGCACTTTATTAGCGTTTTCAATACAGCGCCGGATTAAGTATAAATACTTAACCCTAGTTGGGCCGGGCTGAGCTGATGTTTTTGCAGAAACCATAGGGGTAGTTTCGGCGAAACTGGCTTTGAGTTCAGGGGATCCGCCGGCTGTTCATTATTTTCGGTCCGAGCAGTTGAATGGTTTCGCCGAAACCATCCTTCGTTGGCGCCATTGATTTTCCCTTGCATTTTCGCCGAAAACCCTGGGCTCTTTTCGCCGAAACCATCCTTCTCTTGGCATCAGTTGATTTGAACTGCTGGTTTCGCCGAAACTGGAGGCCTGGTTTCGCCGAAACTGTAAGTGTGAATGGCAGATTTTCGGTTTGACTTTGATTGGCTCCTTTGATCGATTCCGGTTCAGTTCCTCGATGTTCCTATGCCTTAGACACGTCCATGGCTACTTTATTTGACGGCAAAAACCTGTGCTTACGCAAAAACACTAGAAAACCATCAAATAGACCCGAAAAGGGCCAAGGTAACACAAATGGCACGAGATAGGGCAATTGATTGAATATTCGTTATTCTACCCTAAAAACCATGTCTTAAGCAAAGAAATGTCGCTTAAATGAGGCTGATAATCACGTCAAATCGAGTGTCATCAAATACCCCACACTTAAGCTTTTGCTTGTCCCAAGCAAACTGAACTAGAACACACTCAAAATCTCAAATGACACGAGATTAAACCGAGATTCAATTCTAACAATTTGGTTTAGACTGTTCCACGTAGAAAGAGTGACCTACACATGCAAGAACATCAACGAAACAAGTTTTCGATCTCACTAATTTCTGCACACTTCAAGTAGTGGTTTTAACAAAGCTCGTTTCTTGGTAAAACAATTAATCATAATTACCCGACTACGATAACACCAATTCTAATGAGAAAAGACTTTAAGCTCTAGCCATGATGTGGACGCGGAGGTAGGAAAAGTGACGTGGCTATCGACTCGACTTCATCCGTTTCTAGATATGTGCGTTACATGTTCTAGCTAGGACCGATTTAAACAACAATTTATTTCAAGTTTCAACTTCTTCGTTCAATTTATTTACTGCATACTAGTGCTCGATACCAAACACTTCACTTAGGTGTTGGACCTGCCTAGCTCACAGTATTTGTGCCTTTGCTAGTGCTCAACCTGAACACTTCACTTAGGTGTCGGGCTTGCCTAGCTTTATTTTTAGCACTTAAAAGAACTTCACATTGATTTGATTAACTCAATTACTTGATTTCACCATTTAGTCACATAATCCTAGCTAGTTATAACTTTTTACACAAGATTTCGAATTGGATTTCCATCTAATCTCAAGCCACAATCACAGGTGATCAAATATGGAGTGAAAAACATGGAAGAAGCTAGCATTTATCATCCTAGAACGGTGTTATCGAGCTTTGTTATTAACAGACCAATCAGTTCAATTAATTAAAGTTTCAACTACTGAAGTGATTTATGATCTGTTCTGACCTAGACTCATTTAATATCAGTTCCAACACGTTGGTTACAGGTTCTAAGTGGAACAGTCTAGACGTCATTGTTCAAAATTGAAGTCAATTTAACATCAAAAGTCAAGAATTGAGCAATTCTATGCTAGAGAAATTTTCAAATTTGAACCACAGAATCATAGATAGCAAGCAAGATCATGTAGAATCCTAGACTCCTACCCCACACTTAAACGGTTCTGTGTCCTCACAGAACTAATCTAGAGTAGAGAGATACGAAGAACCTGTGACGATATGGTCGGTGTAGGGGATGAACACGGATAGCCCGGAGCAGAGCGGAGTAGCTACTCAAGTTCCTACAAAAACAAAAACAACAAAAAGATCAAAAGGATACCGGGACAAGTGTCCCGGATCCACACAGAATAAAAGTCGAACAAAGAAGGTTAAGGGAAATTTTAAAAATTTTTTTACGATTGAATGAGAAACTGAAAGAAGGAAAAGAGAGGGTGAATCCGGATTTTAAAGGAATAGTTGGGTGATTTTCAAAATTATTTTCGGCGAAATTAAAAGGGTGATTTCGCCGAAAATTTTAGTTCAAATGCACTGCCGGATTTTCGAAGGCGTTTTCGCCGAAAATAACCATATGGTTTCACCGAAAACTTTAGTTCAAATCACTGCTTGGTTTTCAAAATCAATTTCGGCGAAAACATTAAACACTTCGGATCGAAAATATGAAACAGGGAGACTCAGTTGAAAATACAAAAGGTGATTTCGCCGAAAATGGTAGGGTGATTTCGCCGAAAATTTTGAACTGTTCGGGTTTAAAATATTTTTGCAAATCCGGCCAACTTCAGAAAATCACAGTTAAATCAACAAAAATCGGAACGACCTCAATCAACTTGCTACTGACTCTATGACACACAAACTCTACACGAAAATTAATAAATCAAACAAACTGACACTTTGGCTCCCCCAAAACCTGACTCGAACGACGAAAAAGACTGACTCAAAAATTCAAGAACGGACTCCAGCCGTGGGTTGCCTCCCACGAAGCGCTCTCTTTTAACGTCCTTGAGCCGGACGGTACCTGTTAGGGACCCCAACTTAGGAGTTCCTTGAAGTCAATCGTCTTCTTCAAGGATAGCGGTTGAGTGCCATGTAGCACTCCAGTAGGGTGATGTAACCGGTAGTGTTCCAGTAGATCGTGGTTCTGGTTGGATGACCAGTTCTTCTTGAATTCTCCTTCTGGAGGAGGAAACAGGTAGTACGGCACGGCATGATCAATGAGCTCCATCTTCTCTACCTGATGATCATCCAGATGTCTCTCGGGATCGAGTGTGTATACTTCCAAATCCTTGACGTCTTCGATCCCCACGTGCTTGTCTCTGGCTTGATCTATAGGTTGGTTCGGCGGGAGCTCGATTGAGGATATCTCCTCGATTTCTTCGTGCTCCTCTTCAGCTTCAACTTCAAGATGGATTGGCTCTATGTCTTCATCAACCACCACCGCCAAGGATTCTTCATCAGATGCTTCTTGCTCGCAATAGTCATTGGTGAGATTGTCATGTTCATCTTCATACAGCTCTTGAGCATCTTCTTCCATTAGTGGATTTGGTTGCTCGAGCTCGATATCCACTACGTTACGAGTTTGCAGCTTCGAAATGAGATCATCCAAGGCGGATTCTACTCTTGCGTCTGTTGTCGATTTTGATGAACTTGTGAGTCTATCTCTTTGTGAGCTTGTAGCTCTGTAGAGATATTCTCCAAGAAGGATTCTATTCTCGTCGTCTGTTGTCGATGCTGATGAGCTAGTATATACATCTCTTGGTTATCCTCAATATACGGTGCTTCATCGACATACCACTCTTGGTACTGGTCATCCCACTGTAATCCTGCATAATTAAAACTCAAAAGCACTACCCAGGTAAATCATGAAAATATGGAGGAAAATAAATGGTAAGGCGGAAGGTAGAAGAATAATTTGCCAACTCTTCTTTCAAACAATTAGAAGAGTCCCCGGCAACGGCGCCAATTTGGTGAACCTGTCGTTGAGGGTTCAGCCAAATAAAAACTACTAATGCTAAGAAAAAGCGTTATAGCAGATCGTATTCAACTCGAGGTTTCTTCTAATCGACTACTTTGAAGAAGCTGGCAAATTACTCAGGTTAAAACACGTTGTGCGTTGTGTGAGTTCCACGACTTCTCATCTATTAAGCAAAGGAAAACAAAAGACAGAAAGATTAAAAGATTGACTAACGGGAAGATAGACGAGCTTAGACTTTGAATCCCCCTTCGTTCCCCAAAGCATTGGCAATCGACAGATCAGCGGTTTTCAGTTCTAATTCAATCGGTTTCTATACACCACCATAACTCCTTTACCCTTAGGTTTAAGACCGGCGAACGTTCGCTCTATCCGTTCTAACTACCAAGATTAACTAGCCGCCCGGGCACGGTCGCCTCTCGCAACGACTTAATTAACTGGTGTAATTACTAGTGATTTATGAGTTACTCTTGAAGCGGATTAACCCTAACTGGTTCCTACGAAAGGCACGCTCCAATTATAAGGTTAATTGTTCAATTCGATGTTCTAAAGTAAGGCGAGCGTTCGCTTCTATCCTTAGCTTAACAGAATCTAATCTAGGGGATCAATCCAGACAAGAAACATGAACAATGAAGAACGAATCAAACATGCAAAGAGAAACTGATTGAATTTCGAATCTAATTACCGCCGAAACCATGACCGCTTTAAAGCCCTGGGTCACTTAGGGTTCATCTAATCTAAGCTCTACAAGTTCAGTTACTCATATCAGATACAAGAGAATCGAAAGCAATCAAGGAATACATCTCAGGTAGGAAGAACAGAGAAGAACTGCAAAACCTAATTTGACGAATCTGTGAAGCTTCAATCTCCGGGATCTTCAACTTTAAGCTCCGAGTTCTCCGAGGTGGAAGGATGGCGTCACGATCTCTCCACGGATCTTCGAACTCTCTAAACTCTATCTATCGACCCTAGAGTCGGCTGACTCTCAAAAGTCTGATTTGTGAAAATATGAATAATGAATTGTTGTGTCTGTGTAAATTTTTCCTCTTTTCTTCTGCCGGCTGCTTCTTTAAATAGGCACTTTATTAGGGTTTTCAATACAGCACCGGATTAAGTATAAATACTTAACCCTAGTTGGGCCGGGCTGAGCTGATGTTTTCGCAGAAACCATAGGGGTAGTTTCGGCGAAACTGGCTTTGAGTTCAGGGGATCCGCCGGCTGTTCATTATTTTCGGTCCGAGCAGTTGAATGGTTTCGCCGAAACCATCCTTCTGTTGGCGCCATTGATTTTCCCTTGCATTTTCGCCGAAAACCCTGGGCTCTTTTCGCCGAAACCATCCTTCTCTTGGCATCAGTTGATTTGAACTGCTGGTTTCGCCGAAACTGGAGGCCTGGTTTCGCCGAAACTGTAAGTGTGAATGGCAGATTTTCGGTTTGACTTTGATTGGCTCCTTTGATCGATTCCGGTTCAGTTCCTCGATGTTCCTATGCCTTAGACACGTCCATGGCTACTTTATTTGATGGCAAAAACCTGTGCTTACGCAAAAACACTAGAAAACCATCAAATAGACCCAAAAGGGCCAAGGTAACACAAATGGCACGAGATAGGGCAATTGATTGAATATTCGTTATTCTACCCTAAAAACCATGTCTTAAGCAAAGAAATGTCGCTTAAATAGGCTGATAATCACGTCAAATCGAGTGTCATCAGTAACTCGTAAGGGAGAAGTTGTGGATGTCCATGGAAAAAGGATCCGTTAAAGATGCGTCGTGTTGTGGGACGCCAAACTAACTCACCTTGTTAAATGCAATGTGAACTTTGTGCGTGTTGTGCTGGATGTGTTCGTGAATGGATGTGTGATGTTGTACTGTTTTGTGATTCAATATTGGTTACACTCCTAAAGATGGTTGATGTTGATTGCGAGTTATGTGCTGATCTGATTTACTTGATGTTGGATTGTTATGACAATTGGAGGACATTGTTGGGTGATGCATGATGAGAATAGAGGTAGAGTGTTACATGCCTATTTTTTAGGAATTAATTATTATTGTTGGGGGAATATTATTTTAATTAGTTGTTGAGTTTGTTTAGGTTACTAGTTAGAGAATTAGTCTAAGAGTTTATAGGCTATATAATGCCTTTGATGTACACGAATTATGAAATAAGAAAAGAAAATCCAATTTAATTATTATTATTGGTTTTAGTAATCCGTGTGTTTCCTTCTTCCCTCACTATCAACGCCATCATCATCATCAGTCATCCATCATCATCCATCTCATCACCATCCATCATCATTATCACCATTACCATCCATCATCATAATCACCATCATCTTAATCATCCAATGAGCACGTTACATTATGTTACGTGCCTATTTTTTAGGAATTAATTATTAGTTTTTAATTATTATTGTTGGGAGAATATTATTTTAATTAGTTGTTGAGTTTGTTTAGGTTACTAGTTAGAGAATTAGTCTAAGAGTTTATAGGCTATATAATGCCTTTGATGTACACGAATTATGAAATAAGAAAAGAAAATCCAATTTAATTATTATTATTGGTTTTAGTAATCCGTGTGTTTCCTTCTTCCCTCACTATCAACGCCATCATCATCATCAGTCATCTATCATCATCCATACTCATCATCCATCCTCATCATCCATCACCATCCATCGTCATTATCACCATCATTTTAATCATCCAATGAGCACGTTACATTTGGTATCAGAGCCGGACGATCCATCATCGATAAAACCAATCTTTCCAAGGTACCTGGGAAACGATAATCCAACTTCCTGGATTTATCGTTCTGAGGAGTATTTTAGATTCTTCAATATGTCAGAAGATTGGTGCAAAGTTCTTATGGCTCAAATCTATTTGGAGGGAGAAGTTCAACAGTGGCTTCAAATGTTCAAGAAAAAGCCTGATAAGGAAATCACATGGGAGGAGCTAAAAGTCGGGATGCGAACTAGATTCAAGATCGAATTTCTACGGTTTATTCGAGATGCGGACCCTACGACTTGGGTCTGCCTAGCTGATCAATACTTTCAGTTCTACCATACCGTCGAGGCTGACAAGGTTTTTATTGCTTCAATTTTCCTAGAAGGAGATGCTCAATTGTGGCTTCGAGCGATGAAGGAGTCGGCACAAGAGATTTCGTGGGAGCAATTGAAGGAATGGTTGTACACCAGGTATAGCTCGATCAAAAGTTCAGAAGTTTCTAACAACGAGAATTTTACATTAGAAGAGCTATCAGGCCAAGAAGAAGAATTAATCCAAGAATGCAAGGAATTAGATTATTCTTCCGTAGACATCTCAACAAAGAATTCATCGGTATTACTTTTCTCGACAGTTGATATCACCAGTTATGCGGCTGATGGATTCCAATTGAAAGATGAGAATATTGAGGACGAAACTACTAGTTTGATGAGTTTGATCATGGAAGAATCCATCGTCAATTTGGGCATGTTTCTTTTGTTTGGTCATTGGATCGATCCAGATGGCTTCCGCTTCAAGTCGTTGACATGGATGATGACATAAGAGCGTACTTGAACTGAGGACAAGTTCTTTCGAGGAATCATATGTTACGTGCCTATTTTTTAGAATTATTATTATGTTGGTAATATTATTTAATTAGTTGTTGAGTTTGTTTAGGTACTGTTAGAGAATTAGTTAAGAGTTTTAGGCTATATAATGCCTTTGATGTACACAATATGAAATAAGAAAGAAATCATTTAATTATTATTATTGTTTTTAGTAATCCGTTGTTTCTCTCCCTCACTATCAATGCCATCATCATACATCATCACCATACATCAACATACATCATCATCATCACATATCTTAATCATCCAATGACACTTACATTGTTCGTGCCTATTTTAGGAATTAATTATTAGTTTTTAATTATTATTTGGTGATATTATTTTAATTATTGTTGAGTTTGTTTAGGTTATAGTTAGAGAATTAGTCTAAGATTTAGGCTATATAATGCTTGATGTACACAATTATGAAATAAAAGAAAATCAATTTAATTATTTTTATTGTTTTAGTAATCCGTCTGTTTCTTCTTCCTCACTATCAAACGTCATCATCATCATCATCAGATTCATACCAAATCTCATCATCCATCACCATCCATCATCATCATCACCATCATCTTAATCATCCAACGAGCACGTTACATTTGGTATCAGAGCCGGACGCTCCATCATCGATAAAACCAAGCTTTCCAAGGTACGTGAGAATCGGTAATCCAGCTTCCTGGATTTATCGTTCTGAGGAGTATTTTAGATTCTTCAATATGTCAGAAGATTGGTGCAAAGTTCTTATGGCTCAAATGTATTTGGAGGGAGAAGCTCAACAGTGGCTTCAAATGTTCAAGAAAAAAGCTGATAAGGAAATCACATGGGAGGAGCTAAAAGTCGGGATGCGAACTAGATTCAAGATCAACTTTCTACGGTTTATTCGAGATGCAGACCCTATGACTTGGGTCTGCCTAGCTGATTAATGCTTTTAGTTCTACCATACCGTCGAGGCTGACAAGGTTTTTATTGCTTCAATTTTCCTAGAAGGAGATGTTCAATTGTGGTTTCGAGCGATGAAGGAGTCGGCACAAGAGATTTCGTGGGAGCAATTGAAGGAATGGTTGTACACCAGGTATAGCTCGATCAAAAGTTCAGAAGTTTCTAACAACGAGAATTTTACATTATAAGAGCTATCAGGCAAAGAAGAAGAATTAATCCAAGAATGCAAGGAATTAGATGATTCTTCTGTAGACATCTCAACAAAGAATTCATCGGTATTACTTTTCTCGACAGTTGATATCAATAGTATGCGGCTGATGGATTCCAATTGAAAGATGAGAATATTGAGGACGAAACTACTAGTTTGATGAGTTTGATCATGGAAGAATCCATCGTCAATTTGGGTCATGTCTTCGTGTTTGTTTTGGTCAATTGGATCGATCCAGATGGCTTCCGCTTCAAGTCGTTTGACAATGGAAGATGATCATAAGAGTGTACTTGAACCTTGAGGACAAGGTTCTTTCGGAGGGGAATATATGTTACGTGCATATTTTTTAGGAATTAATTATTAGTTTTTAATTATTATTGTTGGTGCAATATTATTTTAATTAGTTGTTGAGTTTGTTTAGGTGACTAGTTAGAGAATTAGTCTAAGAGTTTATAGGCTATATAATGCCTTTGATGTACACAAATTATGAAATAAGAAAAGAAAATCCAATTTAATTATTATTATTGTTTTTAGTAATTCGTCTGTTTCCTTCTTCCCTCACTATCAACGCCATCATCATCATCAGTCATCCATCATCATCCATCTCATCACCATCCATCATCATTATCACCATTACCATCCATCATCATAATCACCATCATCTTAATCATCCAATGAGCACGTTACATTATGTTACGTGCCTATTTTTTAGGAATTAATTATTAGTTTTTAATTATTATTGTTGGTGGAATATTATTTTAATTATTTGTTGAGTTTATTCAGGTTAATAGTTAGAGAATTAGTCTGAGAGTTTATAGGCTATATAATGCCTTTGATGTACACAAACTATGAAATAAGAAAAGAAAATCCAATTTAATTATTATTATTGTTTTTAGTAATCCATCTGTTTCCTTCTTCCCTCACTATCAACGCCATCATCATCATCAGTCATCCATCAACATCCATACTCATCATCCTTCCTCATCTTCCATCACCATCCATCATCATCATCACCATCATCTTAATCATCCAATGAGCACGTTACATTATGTTACGTGCCTATTTTTTAGGAAATAATTATTAGTTTTTAATTATTATTGTTGGTGGAATATTATTTTAATTATTTGTTGAGTTTGTTTAGGTTACTAGTTAGAGAATTAGTTTAAGAGTTTATAGGCTATATAATGCGTTTGATGTAAACGATTTATGAAATAAGAAAAGAAAATCCAATATAATTATTATTATTGTTTTTAGTAATTCGTCTGTTTCCTTCTTCCCTCACTATCAACGCCATCATCATCAGTCATCCATCATTATCCATCCTCATCATCCATCACCATCCATCATCATCACCACCATCTCATCCAATGAGCACGTTACATTTGGTATCAGAGTCGGACGGTCCATCATCGATAAAACCAAGCATTCCAAGGTACGTGGGAATCGATAATCCAGCTTCCTGGATTTATCGTTCGGAGGAGTATTTTAGATTCTTGAATATGTAAGAAGATTGATGCAAAGTTATTATGGCTCAAATGTATTTGGAGGGAGAAGCTCAACAGTGGCTTCAAATGTTCAAGAAAAAAGCTGATAAGGAAATCACATGGGAGGAGCTAAAAGTCGGGATGCGAACTAGATTCAAGAGCGACTTTCCACGGTTTATTCGAGATGCGGACCCTACGACTTGGGTCTGCCTAGTTGATCAATACTTTCAGTTCTACCATACCGTCGAGGCTGACAAGGTTTTTAGTGCTTCAATTTTCCTAGAAGGAGATGCTTAATTGTGGCTTCGAGCGATGACGGAGTCGGCACATGAGATTTCGTGGGAGCATTTGAAGTAATGGTTGTACACCAGGTATAGCTCGATCAAAAGTTCATAAGTTTCTAACAACAAGGATTTTACATTAGAAGAGCTATCAGGCCAAGAAGAAGAATTAATCCAAGAATGCAAGGAATTAGATGATTCTTCTGTAGACATCTCAACAAAGAATTCATCGGTATTACTTTTCTCGACAGTTGATATCAACAGTTATGCGGCTGATGGATTCCAATTGAAACATGAGAATATTGAGGATGAAACTACTAGTTTGATGAGTTTGATCATGGAAGAATCCATCGTCAATTTGGGTCATGTCTTCGTGTTTGTTTTGGTCAATTGGATCGATCCAGATGGCTTCCGCTTCAAGTCGTTTGACAATGGATGATGATCATAAGAGTGTACTTGAACCTTGAGGACAAGGTTCTTTCGGAGGGGAATCATATGTTACGTGCCTATTTTTTAAGAATTAATTATTAGTTTTTAATTATTATTGTTGGTGGAATATTATTTTAATTAGTTGTTGAGTTTGTTTAGGTTACTAGTTAGAGAATTAGTCTAAGAGTTTATAGGCTATATAATGCACGAATTATGAAATAAGAAAAGAAAATCCAATTTAATTATTATTTTTGTTTTTAGTAATCCGTCTGTTTCCTTCTTCCCTCACTATCAACGCCATCATCATCATCAGTCATCCATCATCATCCATACTCATCTTCCATCCTCTTCATCCATCACCATCCATCATCATTATCACCATCATCTTAATCATCCAATGAGCACGTTACATAGAGGGAATTGATTGATCACTTAGAACTATTATACTAGGATGTTAAAATGGAATAAAAGTATGGGTCCCATTGTTGTATTTCAATGTGGGAGTTTGGGATGCTCCCTAGGTAGTTTGACGCATAGTTAGACCCAGTGGGTTCACTAAGTTTCATTAGGAAATTGATTCCCCCGTCCATCTTCCCCTTTCAGGTTCTCGTGTCTACTGTTTATGTTGGAGTTCGTAGGCTGCTGGTTGAGTTCGGGAAGGTCGTCCTTTGAAGCTATGAGGTGAAGTCTGGAGATCTACTTGGTGTTGACTTTTCCCTTTTTCTTTCATTTCAGTTGACTAATACCATTTGGGGAAATTTTGTTTTCGGATTTCATTTATTGGAGGTCTCCTTTCGTTTACTCATTTTTAATGCTGGTTTTCCACTTTCTTTTGATGTATTGTACTGTTCGTGATACTCATAACCAGTTCAACCATGGTTTAACTGGGTTGATTTGGGATGAATGTTACACTCCATAAATTTCATCAATGCCATAAACCCAAACAACACAACACACATTACATAACCATCAACACAACACAATTCATCATTTTAGTTCTATATGATTTAATTAGGCGCCAAAGGAGTTGTTCCCCCGCTACCGCACCGGCCCGCAAGACGCACTTCCAACTTTGGGAAGTCCATGACGCATCTTGTAGGATCCTTCCCTGTGGGGAGGTATTTACCCATCGGTAGACTAGCAACTATTTCCACATCTCATCTCTGGTGGCTCCTTCCATATTCTAAGTCAATACATTTGTCACTTTGAACACTCAATCATCAAACTTCTAATTACCACCATTCCGAACTCATGCCAGTCCGACCATCATCACTTTCCATCAACCAATTCCAGACACAACATTTCCCATAAACACAATCCGAATTGCAAGAGCAAACGTCTGATCTCACTGACGGCCCCCACCTACACAACTAAAGATTGGGAGGTGGCCTTGTCATGAGTATCGTGGTTACCCTCCTGTTCATCCTTCTCAGGATGACCCATCATTGGGGCCACCCTCCTGTAGCACAATCCACAATCCAAAACACAGCCATGTATGCACATCATATAAACAGAAATTATGCTTTCAACTATCCACCTAGTCAACATTTTATCCAAACAAGTCAACACAAGTCAACCAAGGCACTTTTCATACACAACATCACATCAATTAAATAACCGGTTTCATCCCTCCACATTACATGCATCCGACATTAATCTAAGTCGAGTTTCAATTCCTCACAACCACTATCTATCGGTGTTTAGCCCTCATCTAGGTAAACCAAGCTTTCCAAATCCCCAAGATTACTCGAAACTTCACTTCTCCACACTAGAACCACCAACCACTGAAGAAAACCCCAAACACACGACCAAAACCACTGATTAGGACTAGGTTTTCACAAATAGAGATTAACTCAATACTTGAGATGATCCTTACCTTAAATCTAAGACAGTAATGAGTCCATGAGATCGCTAACGACTGTTCTCCAAGCCTCTCCTTTGATTTTGGGGTGTTTGGTTTGTCAAAAAACCCTTTCCAATCGCCTTTGAACCTTTAGGAATGAAGAAAAGAAGAATTAAAAAGTATTTGTACGTTTTCCTCTGATTTCTGCCTTTTAAACTGCAGGTTTCAACGGCCGGTGCCACTTATTAGACAATGACAACTCTGTTAACACAACGTCTGTTGCCCTCAAGTGGAACAACGGTCGTTGTTAGGGAGAACGCCCATTGTCCCTGCACAGTTTTCTCAGAAAGAAAACAAATTCAACATGAGCATCAACTCATCCAATTTCAACGATCCTAACCTGTAACGACCAACCGAGAACCGGTCGTTACAACTTTCAACCAAAAGTATCCAAATCACTGCCATCTAGGGTTTCAGAACCCCTCTGACAGAAACTTACAGGTTTCACCCAACTCACTCGGTCTTGATTTAACTTGAAATTTTCAAGTAACGACAACTAGGAATGGGTCATTACAACTCTCCACAACTTCAAAAAGTTTTCATCATGAAACCTAAACAACGCTTCCAGACACGCACAACCACCTTAACCCAGAGCCACATTTAACTTGCCTTTTCCCAAAAACAAAAGACTATAGCAAAACTTTGCCTTGAGACTAGATCTCAATCATCCTTGCCTTACGATATCCATTACCTAATAACACTACATATGGTATTGCATACCATATTTTCCACTTCCTTCCAACGGTTTCCATTTACACTACTTTACTTACCTTTCTTCACTTACTCCAACCCCCACCATTACAGGAATCCTCCATCATCGATTTTCGAAATCCCAAGTCCACATTTCCTAGGAAGTGAAATATTTGCAAATTCTCTTTAAATGAACTAAAAAATCAAAACTTTAACTTCTATTTTAAAAACCAAAATTGATTAAATCAAACTTCTCCTCGGTTAAAATACCAAATTGCTTTCAAAGTCCTTAACACTAATTATTCAAGAAAACCAACATCAAAGCACAAATCAAAACACATTAACAATTTGAGAACATAACAATCTCATTTCCTCAAAAGGTTACACCCTAAAATACCTCTTTCCCTTTTCATAATAGTTTAAAAATATCGAGTATGGGGAAAACAAAGATTTAAAATTATCATTCAAACCCACAGTTGAAAACTGAAACATGTTAAAATCAACACTCATCTCTTTCAAACAACCGGACTTAAAGAATTTCAGCATGGTTCAAAATCAAGCTTTCGTCACCACTTTAAATTACAAAAACCTCTTCCCCAAATAGTTTGAAATCTCAAGTACGAAAATAAGGATCAAAGTTCCCTAGATAGATTAAAAGTTTTCATTTGAACACACATTTGAAATCGCCAACTTGTTAAAAATCCAATCTTCATCCTTTTCAAACAAACCAAACTTAAAAGAATTCTGAACACAATTTATATAGAGATTTAACACAACACTTAAAATTATTTAAATCTCTTTTTCTCCCAAACAATTTAAACCCCTTAACTTTCAAGAATTAAAAAATTCCACTTTAAAATCTTATCTCAACTATTCTACTTCCAATACCCAATCATGGAATTCCCCAAACAACCATCTCAACATAATACCACAATCTCCATAAATTCCATCAATTCCATAAACCCAAACTACACAACACACATTACATAACCATCAAAACAACACAGTTCATCAATTTAGTTCTGTGTGATTTAATTAGGCGTCAAAGGAGTTGTTCCCCGCGACCCCGTCGGCCAGCAAGATGCATCTCATAGGATCCTTCCTCGTGAGGAGGTATCTACCAATCGGTAGACCAACAACTATTTCCATATCTAATCTCTGGGGTAGTGTTTGCTCCTACTATATTCTAAGTCAATACACTTGTCACTTTGAACACACAATCACCAAACTTCCAATTACCACCATTCCCAACTCATGCCAATACGACCATCACTTTCCATCAACCAATTCCACAGACAATATTTCCATAAACACAATTCTAACTACAAGAGCAAATAGTCGATCTCACCGACAACCCTTGTAACACCCTACCCTAGAAGACCCTAGTTAAACCACTAGTTTAACCCATGCAATGCTAATTCAGGTGTTGCTGACTCTAACCAGGCAAACGTTCATACACATGAAAGATAAGACATTCACATGAGAAAATCAATACATTCATAAACTCAAAAGAATAACCAATGTAATTCCATTACATAACCCAATACTTGAAATCCAGTAGCCTTTAAACAACAAGGTACAAAGATCAACCCATAAACCGGACAACAATTTTAAATAAAAAAATAAGGAAAAATCTTGTACAATTGTTACGAAATACAAATACATGATTGAAACCAAAATGGATAAGTGTCGTCTTGAACTAGTGCTACAACACCCGCTAGTGCTCGGCACGTCGTCCATCTCTTCATCTTCGTAGGCTCCTCATCGGCAAAATGGACTGCTCACTATACCTAGGTACAAGACAAGAAAGAATAACAGGAGGGTTAGTGCTAAGCACAGAGTGAAATTTAAACCAGTAGAATATAAGAACTAGTAAGAAACTGTAAGAGCAAATGTTATTTGTCTATTATGGATGTGTTAGTGAGTACATGTGGAAAGAGATGTGCCCAACAATGCATGAGAGTAAGCTAGATGTCTATATGTTTTGTTGTCACATATTCTTTTTTCTTATATTTGAAATTCACATGTAGAAATTCATTATCACATAATAATGACATCTAACGTACCGTGGTATGTTATAAGACCAATGCACCACTCAGGGCCGATGATCCTAACTACTGCTCTGTTGGCAACTTTGTTTCTTATATCAACTTTTTCATCTTCTAAAAGACAAGATATCATGTTCCTCTAGTTTATCAATTTCTTTTTTCTGTATTTGAAATCCAAATATAGAAATTCATTATCACACAATAATTGACATCCAACATACCATAATATGTTTATAAGACCCAATGCACCACTCAGGGTCCGATGATCCTGACGAGTTTCTTCGTGTAATTCTCTGGGGTCAACGATCTTGCTAAGCTAACTAGATATCAATTGAAGCGTATCTATTTACCATAAGGGCAAGGTGGATCCATCTTTACCCATTTCAGCTTCAATATTATAAGCAATAACAGTTTTTCCATCTAATGTCTTGAAAAGATCAAGAAGTGCTAGACATTTTTGTGAGATAACTTTTTTCTATTAAAACTCCTTCACCTTGGTCATTTTCTACTACGGAGATTACATGAGGGATTATCGGGAAAAAATATTATAAGGGTTCTTGAATCTGCTCCAACTTTGACTTACACAGTTACCACTACTACTTCCATTGTGAATTGAAAAATATTATAATGAGGTTTGCTAGGTTCAATACTATAATCACGAAATGAGAACTCATTTACTTACCATACATGATTCCAAATATGCAACATATTCATGTCAGTGTGGACTCGACTTAATTTAGCAACCTTTTAATCAAATCTATTGTGAAAAGGTTGTTGATAGTGTATCAAAACTAGGAAAAATTATGCATGAGTGTATAACCAATTAACAAAATAAAGATATATGTAATTAAATATTTACCGTTGTAGAGGCTTTAAAGACCCTTAACAAATTTTGTATGTGTATTGTCAGGTAACTGACACAATATCCAATTGCTCTACCTCATGATATATCTTATTTATCCTATGTTGTTGTTCCTTTACCAGCTTTTCAAATTTATCTAATTGCTATTCAAATTTCTTTGACTACTCTGTTTGCAACTTTGTATTTTCTATCAACTTTTTCATCTTCTAAAACACAAGATTATTCTTCTCTAGTTTATCAATTACTTTTTTCTTGTATGTGAAATTCAATGTAGAAATTGATTATCACACAATAATTGACACCAAACGAACAATAGTATGTCGATAATACTCAATGCACAACTCAGAGCCGATTTCTTGAGTACTTATCTGTTGGCAACTTTGTCTTCTCTATCAACTTTTTCATCTTCTAAAAGAAAATTATTTTTTCCTCTAGTTTGTCAATTTCTTTTTCTTTTATTTGAAATCCATATGTAGAAATTCATTATCACACAATAATTGGCACCCAACATACGTAGTATGTCTATAAGACCCAATGTACCACTCATGGTCTAATGATCCATGACGTTCACATTTATATATTCATAAAGAGTTTCTATCGTGTAATTCTTTGGTGGGTCAACGATCTTACTAAGTTGACTAAATATCATATGAAGCGTACCATAAGGGCAAGGTGGATCCAACTTTACTCTTCTACGTAATATTTTCGATCCACCCCATATCCAGTTTTAATATTATAAGCAATAACAATATTTCCATCTAATGCATTGAATAGATAAAGATGAGTTGGACAGTCTTTGGCGAGATTATCTTTTTTTCTAATTAAAACTCTTGACATTCTTCATTTTCTACTACGAAGATTACATTAAGGATTATCGGAAAAAATGTAAGAGTATCTTGAATCTGCTCTAAACTTTGACTATACATAGTTACCACTACTACTTCCATTGTGAATTGAGAGTTATTATGATAGGTTTGCTAGGTTCAATGTCTATAATCACGAAATGAGAACTCATCTTAATTGTCATACTGATTCCATATATGCAAAATATCAGTGTCAAGTTGTGGACCCGACTAATATTTTGCAACCTTCTAATAAATCTATTGTGAAAAGGTCGTTGATAGTGTATTCAAAATAAAGGAAAATTATGTCATGAGCTAGTGTATAACAAAGCAAACAAACAAAGATACATGTAATAATATTTTTACCGTTGTAGAGGCTTTGATAAGACCCCTTAAACAATATTTTCTATGTGTATTGTTAGGTAACTGATCAGCATATCCATTGCTCCAACTCAGATATATCTTTATTATCCTATGTTGTTTTTCTTTACCAGTTTTCAAATTTATCTAATTGCTTCTTTTCTATATTTCATTTTGTACTCTGTTTGCTAACACTTTCGTCTTTTTATCAACTTTTTCAATTCTGTTAAAAAGAACAAGAATATTTTTTCTCTCCTATCTAGTTTATTGCAACTTTCTTTTATTTTTCTTAGTATTTGAAATCTTATTGTTAGAAATTCATTATCACACAATAATTGGCACCCAACATACCGTAGTATGTCTATAAGACCCAATGCACCACTCATGTCTAATGATCGACGTTCACATTTATATTATTCATAAAGAGTTTTTATCGTGTAATTCTTTGGTGGGTCAACGATCTCGCTAAGTTGACTAGATATCATATGAAGCGTATCTGCTACCATAAGGGAAAGGGGGATCCATCTTTACTCTTCTACATAAATTTTCGTGCACCCCATATCAGCTTCAATATTTATAAGCAAAAACAATATTTCCATCTAATGCCTTAAATAGATCAAGATGAGTTGGACAGTCTTTGGCGAGATTATCTTTTTTTCTAATTAAAATCTTTCACCTTTTTCATTTTCTACTACGAAGATTGCATTAAGGATCATCGGAAAAAATGTAAGAGTTCTTGAATCTGCTCCAAACTTTGACTAACACAGTTACCACTGCTACTTCCATTGTAAATTGAGAGTTATTATGATTAGTTTGCTAGGTTCAATGTCTATAATCACGAAATGAGAACTCATATTATTTGTCATACTTGATTCCATATATGCAAAATATTCAGTGTCAAGTTGTGGACCCGACAATATATTTTGCAACCTTCTAATCAAATCTATTGTGAAAAGGTCGTTGATAGTGTATTCAAAATAAAGAAAATTATGTATGAGCTAGTGTATAACAACTAAACAAAAATAAAGTTACATGTAATAAATTTTTTTCCGTTGTAGAGGCTTTGATAAGACGCCTTAAGCAATATTTTCTTATGTGTATTGTTAGGTAACTGATCAGTATATCCAATTGCTCCAACTCATGATATATCTTTATTATCCTATGTTGTTTTTTCTTTACCAGCTTTTCAATTTTATCTAATTGCTTTTCAAATTTCTTTGACTACTCTGTTTGCAACTTTGTAGTTTCTATCAACTTTTTCATCTTCTAAAACACAAGATTATTCTGTCTCTAGTTTATCAATTACTTTTTTCTTGTATGTTAAATTCACATGTAGAAATTGATTATCACACAATAATTGACACCAAACGAACAATAATATGTCGATAATACTCAATGCACAACTCAGAGCCCGATTATCTTGACGTACTTATCTGTTGGCAACTTTGTCTTCTCTATCAACTTTTTCATCTTCTAAAAGAAAATATTATTTTTCCTCTAGTTTGTCAATTTCTTTTTCTTTTATTTGAAATCCATATGTAGAAATTCATTATCACACAATAATTGGCACCCAACATACCGTAGTATGTCTATAAGACCCAATGTACCACTCATGGTCTAATGATCCTGACGTTCACATTTATACTATTGATAAAGAGTTTCTATCATGTAATTCTTTGGTGGGTCAACGATCTTACTAAGTTGACTAAATATCATATGAAGCGTACCATAAGGGCAAGGTGGATCCAACTTTACTCTTCTACGTATATTTTCGATCCACCCCATATCCATTTTAATATTATAAGCAATAACAATATTTCCATCTAATGCATTGAATAGATAAAGATGAGTTGGACAGTCTTTGGCGAGATTATCTTTTTTTCTAATTAAACTCCTTGACATTCTTCATTTTCTACTACGAAGATTACATTAAGGATTATCGAAAAATGTAAGAGTATCTTGAATCTGCTCTAAACTTTGACTATACATAGTTACCACTACTACTTCCATTGTGAATTGAGAGTTATTATGATGAGGTTTGCTAGGTTCAATGTCTATAATCACGAAATGAGAACTCATCTTAATTGCCATACATGATTCCATATATGCAACATATCCAGTGTCAAGTTGTGGACCCGACTTAATATTTAGCAACCTTCTAATAAAATCTATTGTGAAAAGGTCGTTGATAGTGTATTTAAAATAAGGAAAATTATGTATGAGCTAGTGTATAAGATTAGACAAAAACAAAGATACATGTTATGAAATATTTACCGTTGTAGAGGCTTTGAAAAGACCCCTTAAACAATATTTTCTAATGTATATTGTTAGGTAACTGATCAGCATATCCAGTTGCTCCAACTCAGGATATATCTTTATTATCCTATGTTGTTGTTCCTTTACCAGATTTTCAAATTTATTTAATTGCTCTTCAAATTTCTTTGTGTACTCTGTTTGCAACTTTGTCTTTTCTATCAACTTTTTCATCTTCTAAAAGACAAGATTATTTTTCCTCTAGTTTATCAATTTCTTTTTTCTTGTATTTGAAATCTATATGTAGAAATTCATTATCACACAATAATTGGCACCCAACATACCGTAGTATGTCTATAAGACCCAATGCACCACTCATGCTCTAATGATCCTGACGTTCACATTTATATTATTCATAAAGAGTTTTTATCGTGTAATTCTTTGGTGGGTCAACGATCTCGCTAAGTTGACTAATATCATATGAAGCGTATCTAGCTTACCATAAGGGAAAGGGGGATCCATCTTTAATCTTCTACATAAATTTTCGTTGCACCCCATATCAGCTTCAATATTATAAGCAAAAACAATATTTCCATCTAATGCCTTAAATAGATCAAGATGAGTTAGACAGTCTTTGGCGAGATTATCTTTTTTTCTAATTAAAATCTTTCACCTTTTTCATTTTCTACTACGAAGATTGCATTAAGGATCATCGGAAAAAAAATGTAAGAGGTTTTTGAATCTGCTCCAAACTTTGACTACACACAGTTACCACTGCTACTTCCATTGTAAATTGAGAGTTATTATGATTACGTTTGCTAGGTTCAATGTCTATAATCACGAAATGAGAACTCATCTTATTTGTCATACTTGATTCCATATATGCAAAATATTCAGTGTCAAGTTTTGGACCCGACAATATATTTTGCAACCTTCTAATCAAATCTATTGTGAAAAGGTCGTTGATAGTGTATTCAAAATAAAGAAAATTATGTATGAGCTAGTGTATAACAACTAAACAAAAATAAAGTTACATGTAATAAATTTTTTACCGTTGTAGAGGCTTTGATAAGACCCTTAAGCAATATTTTCTTATGTGTATTGTTAGGTAACTGATCAGCATATCCAATTTGTAACATCCCCGCCCAACCGAACGGGTTAGAACTCAAGTCGGGGTGACTAGGGTGCCGGAAACGGTACTTAAGAGGGTCTCTTGAGGTCTGGGACGTTTGGGTGTGTGCCGGGTTGAAGTTGCAAAAGAGGGGAACAGTGAACAGTACCAAAAGTGCTGATTTTGGGCCCTAAAGTGCGCAGGCGCACATTTGGAAGTGCCTAGGCGCACTTTTCAATTAATTCAGCAAACTTTCGGCTGAATATTCAAAATGTGCTCCTTTTGGGGGTCAATGTGCGCCGGCGCACATTTTGACATGCCAGGCGCACATTTCGTGCATAAAAGGACGAAATTGCACGGAAATCCAGAACTTCCCCCTTCTTGTCTCTTTCCCCGAAATTCGTTTTTGACGAACCAAAAACCCCTAAACTTCAAACCTCGATTCCGGGAGTTGTAGAGCTCCGATTTGCGATCCGTTTGTTGCTACGCATTCGTGGCGACGAGAGGAAGAGATCGCACATCGTGGTTCTGGGTGGTTCGGAGTAGGCTGCTGTCGTGAGGAGGAGAAGAGCTACGACTTTGGAGTGGTAGAGCTTGGTCGTTCGGGTTCCGGGAGTTGTTTTAGAGCCTCGTCTTCTTGTCAGGTGAGGGTTTAGCGTACGATAGGTAGAATTGGTCGATGTGAGGAGTTGAAACTTGACTTAGAAGAATGTAGGGCATTGCATGAAATTGAAAGAGAGTAAAAGGGGATTTCGTTATGTGATTGATTGTTGAGTATTTGCGATTGTTGTTGGTTGTTGTATGCTTGATGATATGATGAATTGCATGATGATAGCGGGCTGTTCGTTATGTGCGATGAATGGGGGAAAGATTAACCTTGATGCTTAATAGATTGGATGTAGTAACGAGTGTAGGAGGGCAGGGGTATGATGCTGTAAGTGTATTTCTGCCTGGAATTGTTAATCTGTAGTTGCAGGAGGGTGGTCCTGCCAATGTGGGGTCGCCCTTAATTGACGATCAGGTGGATGGTCCCACCAAAGTGGGGTCGTCCAATGAAGGACGTACAGGAGGGTAACCCTACGACTCATGACATGGCTTCCCCTGTACTTGCAGGTGGGGGTGGCCGGTGAGCTAGCCGTTTACCCTTAAACTGTTTGTGCCGTGGGAGGCGTTGAATGACTTGTGATGTGTGGTTATGTGTGATGTGGAATTGTGATGATGCTATGTGTGTGTGTGTGTGTGGTTGTCGAGGTGTGTGAATGAGTGCAAGTGGTGTAGTTTGGGATATGGTTGAGTATGCGGTTGATGTGATGTTGGTGGTGGGAATGATGTGAGTTCTGATGGTTGGATTGGGAATTGATGTGAGTCTCGATGGTTGGATTGAATGATGCGAATGAGCTGTGTGATGAGTATGATGGTTGGTTGTAAGTGTTGAGTAATTGGTTGTGTTGATTGAATGATAGAACCGGTAGGAGTCCACACTGCCCACCTTGAGATGTGATGAGTTGTGTCCGGTTCACGTTGAGTGAATCACTCTGGTTAGCTACCAGGGATTTATGTTGAGTCGGTCTACGTCGAGTGGATCACCCGGGTCAAGTACCTGGATTATGGTTGTGGTATCGGTCTACGTTGAGTAGATCACCCTGGGTTGTATTACCGGGGATTGTTGGCCGGCAGTGGTGGTGTGGAGCAACTCCTAGCGCCTAATAACTCACCTAGAATTTAATGAGTCGAGTCGTGTTGTGACAGTATGATGTGTGGAGTCTGTGGGACAGGGGTTGGTAGTGTTGTGCTTGGTTGATGTTAGTAACTGTGAAACTGTGAATTGCGAGTTGTGTGGTTGAAGTATGAAAGTGGGTGCTATTCGTGTTGGAAGATGTATTGTAACTAAGTGTTGTATCGTGTGGTTGATGACTCCGTTGATGCTATTATATTGCGGTATGAGTTTGACCGGTGTGCATGTTCTAACCCTGACAGTGATGTTGTAGTGAGGATGGATGACTTGTGTACATTGCTGAATTTTATTAATTGTGTGTACCGGTGGAGGTAAGTTCTTGTGTGATCACCTAGTAGCATGCTAGGATTAAAATGATAATGGCTGTGTCAGATTCCGTTGTGTTGTTTGTGTGCGGAGTTGGGATCGCTCCTAGGCTAGGTTCGGCGCATAGGTAGACCCAGTGGGTTCACTCAGTTTCATTAGGAAGCTGATTCCCCTCCCAGTTTCTCTTTCAGGTGCTCGTGGCTAGTGCTAGGTTGGAGTTGCAGTTGAGAGTTGAGTTCGAGAAGGTTGTCGTTTGGAGCCCTGAGGTGAAGATCGGTGACTTGCTTGAAGTTGACCTTGCCTGTATTTATTATATTTCAGTTGACCAGGATATTTGGGTTGGGGGACTTTTGTAAACCTTTGAGGTTGGATTGGTTTGAGTTTCGGTTTTATGTTGGATTTTATTTTGGAGGCCTCCGTTGGATTGTGGATTTTAATGAGAATTTCTTTCTTCCTTTATTATTTTCGCGCTTTTGGTTAAACCTGTGCTTGCGTAGCATTCTATCTCGAGTCAATCTCGGGTAAACCGGGTTGATTCGGGACGGGTGTTACACAATTGCTCCAACTCAAGATATATCTTTATTATCCTATGTTGTTTTTTCTTTACCAGCTTTTCAAATTTATCTAATTGCTATTCAAATTTCTTTGACTACTCTGTTTGCAACTTTGTATTTTCTATCAACTTTTTCATCTTCTAAAACACAAGATTATTCTGTCTCTAGTTTATCATTACTTTTTTCTTGTATGTGAAATTTACATGTAGAAATTGATTATCACACAATAATTGACACCAAACGAACAATAGTATGTCGATAATACTCAATGCACAACTCAGAGCCCGATTATCTTGACGTACTTATCTGTTGGCAAACTTTGTCTTCTCTGTCAACTTTTTCATCTTCTAAAAGAAAGTATTATTTTTCCTCTAGTTTGTCAATTTCATTTTTCTTTTATTTGAAATCCATATGTAGAAATTCATTATCACACAATAATTGGCACCCAACATACCGTAGTATGTCTATGAGACCCAATGTACCACTCATGGTCTAATGATCATGACGTTCACATTTATACTATTCATAAAGAGTTTCTATCGTGTAATTCTTTGGTGGGTCAACGATCTTACTAAGTTGACTAAATATCATATAAAGCGTACCATAAGGGCAAGGTGGATCCAACTTTACTCTTCTACGTATATTTTCGATCCACCCCATATCCATTTTAATATTATAAGCAATAACAATATTTCCATCTAATGCATTGAATAGATAAAGATGAGTTGGACAGTCTTTGGCGAGATTATCTTTTTTTCTAATTAA